>JAOWBL010008438.1:0-42539 GCA_028564865.1 Zenarchopterus dispar
TAGATAGATAGATAGATAGATAGATAGATAGATAGATAGATAGATAGATAGATAGATAGATAGATAGATAGATATACCCCTGTTATGGGCTGGGATTGGCTCCAGCAGATCCCTGTGACCCAGAGATGGATTCAGCGGCTTCAGAAAATGGACGGGCTCAGAAAATGGACGGATGGATGTTATACATAAAAAACATGTCTCTTTTGAAGAATAAATCAGTCTACCAAACGATAAATGAGAGAGATGAGAATGAACAAAAGAAAAAAACAGGCAACCAGGTGCTTACAGAGTTTTTTCTTTCAGTAAGATAAACTCAGCCCACATTTTAAAGCACATGATGTCAATATCCCATCACTTTTAAATGAACCAAATATAAGATGGTATATCTCATACCATCTTACTGTATATTAGAAAAAGAAGCCTCTTATATATTTATTGCATAATGGCCAATGTTCCTCACTGCTTCATTGCACTGAAGTGTTATTGGAATTTATGAACTTGTTATTTGGTATTGAAAACAAACAGGATATATATATTTTGTCTTTTTATTTTGCCCTACATTTTGTCCTTGAAAAAGGGGCCATGCATCATACTTTGAATGGACACTATTGCAGGAGCAATAATTACATACTGATTATGAGTTAGTTACTGATAATTTAAAAATCTACTTATTGGCATAAATACCGAGCACAAAACACATCAAGTGTCCATTTACTCATTAATGGGCCTAAGTCTTACTTTGTGACTCAAATGTCCTTTTCAAAAATAGTGGCTGAAAGTAGATCAGGTAAAACACCATCCTCTACTGTAGACATGAGCAGATGCAGTTTAGGTCAGTGTTTCCCAACTCTGGACCTCAAGTATGTGTTTCAGCACAACTGACTCTAATTAATAGTTATAGCTTGTCGTCAATGTCTGCACAAGTCTGTTAATGACACAGTCATGTTTATCAGGGTTGTGTTAAAGCAAGGAAACATCTAAAACAGGGGTGTTCAATCCAGGTCCTCAAGATCTACTCTTCTGCATGTTTTCAGTACACCATGACATAAGTGATTGATGGCAATCTGCTAATGATCATTAATTAGAATCAGGTTTGGTAATGCTGGGAAACAGCTAAAACATGCAGAACAGTAGATCTTGAGGACAGGGACTGAACACCCCTCATCTAAAACATAGGGCACAGGTACTCGAGGACCAGGGTTAGGAAACTCTGGTTTAGGCCTACACAGTTAGAGAAATCTGTGGCGTGTACTTCATTTTGATGTTAGGATAGGAAGCTTATGTCAATAAATGCTTCATGCTTGTAGAGGAATCCGACCTTAGAGATATCAATGTTAAGTCATATGAGATATTAAGGAAACCTGTTTGCACTCCTGAAAGAACAAGCTGACTGACTGGTGAGTCAAGTCTTGTGTGACTACACGAGACTTGACTCACCAATCTGGTATTATACAGTATTCTTTTATAAGTATTGTATACTGTATACAACCATCTTACTGTATAATGTGGTACTATACAGTAGCCTGAGCAATGTATGAAGTATCCTATAGGAAGTAAAGTATAAAATTTGTGTTATTGCCTACAGTGAGGGTCATTCAAAGATCAACATTGCAATGAGAGATAGTGTGAACTCAAACCACAGTACAACAACTTAAAAGTCATTTTTAGATTAGACCTGGATGATGAACGTGTGTTTAACATACGTCAAGCAGTTTAAACGAAAAGGTGTTTTTGTCTCTCCGGTGCCTGAAGACAGATCAGGAGGTGTTACTGAGTGGAGCTACCTAACATGACGGCCCACTGTTTGTTTGGTTGGCCTTGCCGGCTTCACCAACATCAGAAGAGTTTGCTGATGCAGGAGATGGAGCGGGTGGAGGATCCATGCTGAATAGTAACAGGATTTGGGTTGCAACTTCCCCCCAAGCCATGTCGCACAAGTATGACTAGAAGTCTCCCTCTGACACTCCTGTTGTTGCGTTTGTTGTGCACAAAGAACTTCTTTCTGAGGTTCTTCAGTTTGTTAATGACCCGACTTTTGTTTCTTTCAAAGCCACGGTCTGTCATTTTAGTAGCCAGTTGTAGATTACAAATCTGTAATAAGCTGATTTATGACGTCCACAGCTCTGAGGATGAGGAACTCGTCTTGTCATCAACAAATCCCACCCACAACTCGCGACTGAATGATCTCCCGCCGCAGGTCACGGTTGAATGAGCTCGCAGACAATTGCAGCAGAATTCAGAAGTTTCCTCTTTAACTTGATTGAAGTGTGTGTGTTTTTAAAATCATTTTAAGTTAAACTCAAAACAATTTTTTATGCTCATGCCATCTGGAGTTTTTTTAAAAAAAATGCATTATTACACATACCCGTGAAAGAATTCATTACTGATTTCTTGATTTTAATTAACGCTACATGTAAGAAGAATAACTGATGTTCCTAAGGAAGAAAACTTTTAAAATATCACACTTCTCAGCATGCAGCATAAGAGAGACTACTTTTATGAAGTCCAACTCACATGTTTAAATAAACATTAAAACAAGTTTGAGGGATTCCTTTTATTTTAATAAAAATATCACAAAGCTTAATGAAGAACTGAAATCAATTCAGTATTTAAATGAGTTAAATAAATGAGGCAAACCAGAATGCGGAACGATTTTAATTAAGATGAAAGTCAGAGTAAAAGTACAATTAGATATGCATTCTGAGTTTATAATATCACAAAAAATGAGTTAATAACTCAGTCAGTCAAAAGTCAATGGTGTAAAAGTAGTTTTCAAAAGTCTCAAATAAATGAGGGGTGTTTTTGAGAATGATGAATGACTCTGACCAACTTAAATGAACACTAACAAAATAAACATGAATCAGGGACCTGGTTTGAAGCTGATACAAGTACTTGGATATGAAACCAAAAACAGTCACTGCAAACATTAGATATTTCAGCTTCCAGCTGTGAGGTCAGCCTGAGTCCCTCCCTGGACTGTCTTGATCTCGGGTCTATGGGGCTCCTTTCCGATTTGGTTTTGTTTATGACTTGTTTCTTGTTTTTTGTTTTTAAGTTTGTTTGGAGTTTGTGTTGACTTGCTCCACTTCCCCTGTCCGATTGTCCCTGATTGTTCACACCTGTGTCTCATCCATATTGTTCATATGAGCCGTTTTTCAAGAATGCAAGTACAGATGTGTTCTTTAGAAGTCCGTACTTGGAAGTACGAGTCGGGAGAACGTACTTTGGAGGACACAAGAACACATCTCTCTCTTTCTGCAACTGGATCAAGAGTGTACTTGTCTTCTTTATGACGTGCCATCTGCACTAACAGGCAAACAAATATTGGACTGTACGCAAAACATCTACAGTTTAACTGGTTACAAAAACAAACACCCTTAACACTAAAACAACTGAGAATGGACCATATTTGGCTCCGCTCAAGTCTTTATAACCATATCCTTTATATGATGTGGTTTTAATGGATGTTACTCTTTTGTATGTGAGCGTGTTATAAAGCTCGGCATAAATGTGAAGAAAAAAACCCCACAAAATCATCGCAGGAAATTTTAAAATACACTTTCTCTTTATAAGTTTATCACAAATATAGTTATAGAGTTATGATAACTATATTCTTACATAAAAATATCTTAGAACAACATTCTGTCAAACAAAAATAAAGTTATAACGTTATATTTTCCTCCTCTTTTTTCTTCTATATTTCCTTGTTGGTGCAAAATGCATTGTGGGATACTTTGCCATCTCAAGTCTACACAAGTCTCTGGTGGATGCATCCTGGATAAAAAATGGGTGGAGCAAGAACACATCCATCTGTTTTTGTTCAGATGTGTCTTCGCAATTGGAACAGAACTTTGGCAGCAGATGATGACGTTTCACAAGAATGCAAGGACACAAGTACACACAAGAGCACAAATACACAAGTACTCACAAAAACACAAGCACACACAAGAACAGAAGTACACACAGGAATGTATATTGAGAAACGGCCCTGGTCTTGTCTTCCTTTTCCTACCTGCTGCTCCGTCTCTGTTCTTCCCGGTCTGTTTGTCATCCTGACTGAGTTCTGTGTAAGTTTTCTCTGGTCTTTGTTCTACCCTGATGTCTCTTGAGTTGTGTTTTTTTGTTTGTTTGTTTGTTTGTTTTTTTTAATGTTCTTGTTTTGTATATTTTGTGCTTTTGTTTGTTTAAACTCCTTGCTTTTCCAGGGTTTTTTTTACTTAAATCTTTTATTATAAACTCCAGTTTCCTGCATTTCTTGAAACCCACAAGTGCTAATGAGATGTTAGTACATCAACATCTCAGCCGGTGGAGGTCTCAAAAGAGATTTCAACCAAATATAAGACGTTGATTTCAGAAGTCAAAAAGTACATTTTATTTCACACTACTCATCTTTGTTGCAGGTGTAATAGCAGAACAGACAGAACATGGTGGTAAGTATGTTTTTAAACCGTAGGATTATTGCCTGATTATCACATAATCTTAAATCTTCAGGTAAACTCATAATCTGATGAGTCCACCTGACTGTGGCGCTTCCATATCTAGTGAGACCCAGGGGTAAGTTATCAATATCACATTTTACAGCGTAACCTGTGTTTAGGATACTTATATAGTCCATCTGGTTAAAATAAACAACTACAGAAAAACCTACAGGGCAGGTGTTGGCTCTCATCCTCAACTCTCATCCTCTGCTTCCACTAAACTGTATTGTTACTTATGTATTTATGACTAAAACAGGCCAGTTAATCTATAAACTCCCCTACTTTTTGCATCTGTTTTGTGTGACATCAATCTACTTTTACGGACTTATAACAAAGTGGCAAAGACCATATTTAGATTCCTGTTCAAACAGTACTTTTTATACGCTTTATAAACACGTACAAATTTAAAATTACCTCGTTTGTCTGCAGGGATCTTAAAATCTCCAAATTTCACAGTTTCAGCTTTTGAAACATTTGAGATGTTTGAACAGAGCAAACGTCACAAAAAAAAGAAAGAAAGCCAATTAGAGAGGACTGATTTTTCTTTTTTATAGAATAGTTTGCTCCAACATCACCATAAATGTTAATTACAAAAAGAAAAACAGGTTATTTTGCTAAACTACTTGAAGTACTGATTCCCTATTATAATATGCATAAAATTAACATTCTTATTGTGGGAAGTTTCTTTGTAAAGGATTGTTTGAAGAGTTTTGCAGCCACATGACACACTGAAACTAAAACCTACTTTATGATTATGACTCACTAACCAAAGTCAACATTTTCCATTTTCTGCACACTCCAACTGGGTCGTATGAAATCCTTTCAAGGGCTGAAACTAGGATGAATTTGAAAAAACGAAGTACATGAAAATGATATTTATATAGCAATGTCAGAAATGATAACTGCAACTCATTCATCTTCTAATAAACATGAGCCCTGACTTTATCTTCACAAAGTGGATAAACTGAACATTTCATTAGTGTCTGACCTCACGTCCATTTCACATAAAGCAGCTGGCTTCGTCTCCTTTCCTCCACCTTCCCTTTTCATTTCTCCGCTTTTTTCAGTCTCAGCTGCCCACAGACCAATCATCTGTCTCGTCTGGGCCCCTGATCAACACCAAAGCCTTTTCCCATTAATTCTCAGACCTCATCGAATTTAGCCATGTGATGCTAAAGTCCTTCCCCCTCGTTCTTTTGCTGTTATCTGCCTCGCTCTCGCTGTGTCTCGGGTCATTTTTCAAAGATGTCAAAGATGCTTTGAGAAAATGCGGATGAAAAGAACAGAGGAGGAAAAGGGTCGAAAGAGAGGCTGACGGGTCATTCCCACATCACTCGTGGAGTCGATCGTTATTTTGTCTTAACAGTTAAGACCGAGCCTTACTGCTAATGATCCTCCGGTAGCACCGTACAGTTTTACACAAGCGTTCGGATGCAAACACATACAGCCTGGATTTATACAGAGAATAATCACTCTCTTTGAAGACAAACATGATTCTGGCTTTGTATTAAAAAAAAAAAATTCTTGATACAGACCGTGTTCCTATTCCATGTTAGCTTTATAGTTGTAACAGGGATCTTCAAAGGTCAGTTTGACAAGATGCTGCATTTCACACATAACTAATCATTTTTAATCTAAAGTCCTATGCTGTGAAAAACACTCCCTCTAGAAATAAGCATATTCCTAAATCCAGCCAAAATTGTCTTGTTTGAAACAAAAATATCTCTACCAACAGGCTATGAAAAAACGTCTTGACAAGAATTCTTAAAGTTAGCAAAATTGTCTAAAATACTCAATGCCCTGTCACAGCTTGAAGATTTAGTCACCTAATGGCAGCTTGTTTAAAATTTGTTGAATATCCTGACATACATATATAAGCTCATTGTACGGCGAGGTCATAAGAAAAAGTTTGTGCATGCACAAAATTTCTTGACTTCTGCCAGGATACGGCTCATACATCCGGCATATGCAAGAAGTAAGTTATGTGATTATTGACGCTCATTCACACGTCACCTCAAGACTCTACACTCTAGAGTCTACAGTAAGCAGATGTCCACCCGAGAGAGGAAGGATCCAGCCAGGCTGAGACGAGAATGCCCACTCGCTCTCCTCCAGCATCAGCATCACCTCGTCATAAGAGGGTCCCTTTAACACACTGAGCTCAGTGTGTGAGCGTCCATGACCATGAGAGGCACAATGACAAGACAATGAGAGCATGGTAGCGCGCAGATGTGTAGAGAAGCTGAGTGGGAAGATTTGAACAGGTTAGATTCAGCTGGATGACATTCAGACGTGACAACTGATGTATATTCTATATTTTTATACCTTATGCTGTGTATATCACACTAGTTGTCTAAAATATATGTCCCATAAATAAAGTTTTAAAAAAAGGGTTGCTGAAAACTGTGTTTCGAAAATGAAATTGATTTATTTGCCTAACCAAAACTTCAAGATGCGTTTTAGCTACCACTTCAGCACTTTTGGTTAACTTCTGAGGTGTAAATAAAGGGCTAATAGAGCATAATCATTCTTACTTTAAAGACAAAAAGGCTTGTTATGTTATTGCCTGTTACTTGTTCTAGGAAACTGCTGTAGCTTTGAAAGAGACAAAGCTCAAATAACAAGCTAAGAATACCAGCAGGGTTGCAACCACAACGGTTGAAGAGGCCGAGGCTAGTTGGACTGAACAGTTGGTGGAACTTTGACAGTCAAAATGAAGCTCTAACCACTCAGCGAACCCTCCCACCTGGCTAAACCCTGACAGGAACACAATGGAGGAGTCTCTGGTGTCGTCTATTTACTGTGAATGGGCTGAGGGTAAATGCTGCTGAACTGAATTGTGGGTTCTGTGCATACTGTCTGCTGTATGCCGCTTTGTTTTGGTTTGTTTTTTTTTTCCAGAAAATAATGTCACTACTTGCAACAACTGCTCATCATCTGTCACACAGCTAACTTAAAGTAACCACCTTCCAGGTAGTACAAGGAATTTGTTAAGGTCAAGAAAAAGAAGGACACTCCTGTAAAAACAGTCTTTCAGCAACCTGCTTGATTGTTGTCACTGTTTGATCTGTCTGTTAAAATGTCAAAGAATGATAAGTTTGCAATTTTGTTTAAAACAATTACAAAAAATGAATACAGTTTGAGAGAATCTTAATTTCTACTATGAGATTTAATATTATCAGTATCAAATGTTGCACCAAAAGTTTAGGTGCATTTGTGAGTATTAGTATTGGCAAAAACCTAATTTGAAGCAAGAACATATTAGATATTGGCTAATATTTTATATTGTGTGCCCCTAATGCTACATTTACTGCACTGTGCTTTATTAAGCACAGTGGCTCTAGATTCACCAGCTTTCTCAGAGTATATATTGGTCGGTGACAAACTTTAAAGTACACATAGTCCTTGATATATTGATTATATTTGGAAAAAACCCAGCAGTGCAGCTTTAAACTACATGTTACAATAGCCCAAACAGGGATTTTTTTCTCTTAATATTGACATTTTTGCCAAAAACTAATCTTAAAAAGACTTACCTTGGTTGTTCAGAGTAAATCATTTTAATATTTTTCAAGTATAAAACTCAGCAGTAGACCAGCAAAAGCTCCTCTGACCCATGAAGACGCGTGAAAAACTGATGATGAAGAGTGAAATGGCAGTGATCCATTATATAGCCTAGTAAAAATACAGCAGTGTAAAATAAATGCCTGCTGAGCGTCACCATGTTGCATTATATGAGTGAAATAAAAACAGCTGGTGGGACGAGCCAGGCTGTATCATCAACACTTTACTGCCAGTTGGCTTTATAGCTTTTATTTATTCATTAAAAAGGGAATGTGTGAAGACTGTATAATGTAAGTCGGTCTATCTTGACGAGTAATGTTATAATATTTAAAAGTTACAGTTTAGGATTATAAAATGCACCTAAAATGGCAAGTTCATTTTCACTCTATGGTGTAAAGATAGCGTCTGACAGACAGAAATGATCAGGAGGTGACCAACATTACTTTCAGCGCTTTCACGTCATATCAGATCAGAAAACAGTCTTATTACACCCGCTTTGGGGGCAGTTTGGAGCCGATATCAGAAGAACATTTCGGTGCAGATGCCGATTCACGTTTATTATCAGCCTTTGTGCAGACGGTCTCGGCAGCGAAGATTCAATGTCATGATGTTTACTGGGAGCCAGGCAAAGCTGTGGGGTGACAGCGCTTCAGCAGATGGTGCATTATTCTGCTCAGCGGCGGCTGCATTAGCACATGCTGGTTTTCATCCCACCATCTGCACGTTATTGCTCACACTGGAAAAGTTTCTAGCATAAACTTGCTTCGTATATACAGAGAAGAAATACGTGGTGCTACACAGCAATTTTCTGTTGATGGGTGCCGCAGAAAAAGTATCAAATCATGTGACAAGACTTGAAAGGAACAGAATAATGAAGACAGATCCAGTGATTACTGAGTGTTTCATTTTTTTCCATGTGGACTTACAGGGTATTTTATAAAACTGGTGAAAGTGTAATCTTCAAGTAAAGTCTTGAGTTCAGAACTGGTTTAATGATGCTGCATTAAGGGAAAAAGAAACTACATTTTTGGAGAAGTGCCTACTTTAAGTGCACATAGAAATTAAAATATGTCACTCTGGGAGTGAATCAGATTTCCAGGTACTTTAATTTTTGGGTCATGCTGGGAGCAGAAGCACTGCCATCTGGTTGCACCACAGTTTTATTGATCACACCAGTAAAGGGAGCTGTCTACACCATAAAAGGTTAAGGTTTTCAATTCAGCAATGGTAAGAACTGGTACCTGGGTCCCACTGGATGCAGAATAGGGGCAGTTTTGTTCCATGTTAAACTGGAGTTTTCTTTTTTTTTTAAGGATCTAAGTTTGTACAGTTTATTAATGTAGAAAAATGGCATTCCGCCCATTTTGCTACCCATCTTAATGATGCCATGTAGATAATTTTTCCGTTTATTAGAAAGCGGCCTATGCCAACAGATCCAAGAAAGATTAGAACAGGGTCATTAAAACAATGATAAAACTGTCTCACGAAGGTGCTATTGATTATCAAACTACAGCACGTAGGATAAACATTTCAAAAACACCCGAGGCTCTCCAGACCAAACCCCCAAACCAAATACCATTATGTAAATATGCTCAAAATGCATATTGTGTTGATCAGAGTATCGAGATATTTGTCCTGCAGCAAACCTTTTACCAGCCTGGTTGTCCAGCTCAACTGTTATTAAAATCAATACACATCTCCTTTTTCTTTTTAAACATTAATATTTAAAAGCATGACTTGCACCAATCTGTTCTGACCCCCTGTGAATGCTTTACCTGCAGCCTGCACGGGTTAATGCAGTGTGGGTGTATGAGTTGGTGCTTGTTCTTAGACGCTTTATTTTGAAAATACACCAGGTTCTTTGTGCCATCCATGTCACCTGGTTCTGCCTGGTGTAACCTGATGCAGCTTAGCTTCAACCGACAACCAAAACACACTTGTTCCGTATCTCACGAGCCAGAGTGGACGTTTGTTTTCTGGGACATCTATAAAACCGGCCGTGCATCATCTGGTGACACTATTGTCACTATTGCAATTCACAACAGCTTTTGCTCCCAGTGGGAGCTGATGGGAGTCGGGGGATTACATTACACAATCAGCTCTTTATTCCCACCTGCAACCTCCATCTGCAGCTTGCATGAACACACTGGGGCATCGTGTATGTAGCCCGGCAACAACAGAACAGATGATTTCACAAGCAGTGCTGGCAGGTAGCAGGTGAATTCTCATCATACAGCACGGACAGAAACTGCCAGCCAGTGGTTCAGTATCTGAGGTGCAGAGGCGTTCCTTCACAGGAACATGTCTGACATTACGCCATCTATCATTAACAAGCACTGCAGTCCTTCCACCTTTAAGTGTATTAATGATTCAGGGTAGCAGCTGAATATGTGGCCTACATACAGGACCTCCATCATAGCTGGTGTTTATTTTGTTGTTTTTGTCGCTCTGTAATGACACCAAATGTTGTATGAGCTGGAGCTTATAAATGCTGAGCAACGGTAGGTTTATAAGTTTCCAGCTCATGTCCCCAACCATTTGTGAACTGAACGTGGGCTTTTAATCAATTGTTAGTTCGTCTGACCATAACTGTATGTTCTGAGATTGTGTTGCAGAGGTGAGGGCAGGACAGAAATGCCAGACTCCAGATGCTTTTTGTGTTGATGCAAACAAATGGATAACCACTTCATCTGGAGTGAAGAACAACCTCCAGGATGGCAGAGGAAACGCTGTGTAAGTCGTAAAGCCTGGAGATATGTGTAAGATATTAAATTACTAATTCAGCACGCCTACAGTTTAGGTTAAAAATCTGTGGTTCATGGTGCTGTCACCAAACAGTCAGCTAACATCTGAACAGTACAATCTCTACTGTAAACAGATCACATACACTGAATTCATGATATCAGATTTTCTGCAGGAGCCTCTCATGAAAAATTTTCCAAATCCAAACAGTATCCCCACTCTGACGCTGCAGATGTACATTTAGTCTTTCAGCACATAAATGCTCAACAGCGGCTTGGCTGCTCTGCCTCTGGCTGATGTCCAGACTCACTTCGGTGCCAGCTGAGTTATCCACCAGGGCTCAGTCTTTCATCGACTGATGTCACCGTGATGTTCATAAGTCTCAGCAAAATTCTGTTTTTCTTTTTACTGTCTTTTACAGAATTTGAACCGTAGTTTCAAATATAGCAACAACCATCGACACAGGGCCCACCCCCACTGGGAGGGCCCGGGGAAAACCCCGGGGCCCAGACAGCCAGCACATGCATCTCCAGCCAGGAACACCCCACAGCAGAGCTCCAGAGGCCAGGCCAGGCCCAGACCCATCCCCAGCCACAGACCAGACACCTGAAGTGACCCTGAGGAAGGCCACCTGGCAGGGGAGCACGCCGGACCAGCCAGACACCACCCCAGCAGAGGGGAGCATCTAAAAAAAAAAAAAAAAAGCGTCTAAAGTTGTTAATGTGATGCACAGATGAGATATTTAGATAAATAACTGGAATGTTGTTGAATGGTGAAAATAATCCAAAACAAAGCTGGACAAATGAATAGAAACGGTCTCGATGAATAGATGTGCGCTGGATTTATTCAATTATCTCAGCAAGTGATGGAGAAATTTTAATTTAACAAATCAAGGTGATGCATACAGATGTTTTTCTGTTTCAACAACATTTAAGTTCTCTGTTACACACCAACATGTAGTTTTGAAATGTTTCTGTTTATTCCCATTAATTCCCATGTGCATTATTCCAGTTAATACCAAATTCAATGGAAACTATCCAATTTTGAAAAATTGCAGATAGTACCTTTTTAACCTTATTCCTGACTTTGTTATATACCATCACATGTTGGAAAGTTTCTCAGTTAGCCGTCAATAGAAGTGAGTACATGAATATTACCCCATTTACAGCTTACGGCAAACTTACTCAGAATTTAAGAGCATCGTTGCCCTTTGTAGATAAATAAATAGCAACCCAAGATTGGCAAAACTCTGAATTTGTAGTCTTCAGATGTAATAGGGTGTTATTTATTTAAAAAGTTGTTTGAAAATGTATGGTTGGTATTGCATTCCTGCTGTTTCTTTGTATCTGTGCACGTAGCTCCAGTGGACAACCACAGTGAAAAGGCTCACGGTTATCTTTACCAAAGTCCAAAGAATGACTCACCCCAGCAGTTCTTCTTCTTTAAGACTGCAACGTCAGTAAAAATAAAGTAAGTCAAGTGAAGGCACATACTGCATCCAAGTCATTTTGAATATTATTTAGTTTAGTCGCAACGTTTCAGAGAAAAAGAATCCCAAGTTGGAATGGTTCTTGAAAATGTCCTTTAATTCCTTCATAAAAAATTCTTTACTCTTCTACTTTACTCCTCTGAGAAATCTATAAAGGTCTGTCTTTTGTTCTTTCCAGCAGCTGTACCGCTGGGCCACCAGCAGACAGTGTCACGCACGGAGAAAGCCTTTGCTCTTTATCAATATGAGTACATTCACCAGAGGGCAGACGCTGCTCCGAGATAACAAGTGATTCATCATTGCCACACATAAAAACCATTTCAGATTCAACTGAGTGCATGACAACTTCTAAGTCCTGGCAAATTACAGTAATATCGGCTCTGTCAAGAAACTCATGCTATTTACAGGTAAACAAAAGCAAAGCTAAGAGTGAAAAATGCAGTACTGAGAGGAATTTGTATTGGATTTCATCTGACTCACAGCCTGGGAGCGCCGCTGCATGGCCGGACAATCAGCCTTCCTGCAAACCAGCAGGTGAAGACTGAAATGTACGAACACACAGAGATTCTTACCGGTCCCATTTTATGCTTTTCCTGACTTTTAAAGGTTTAAAATTGACTTAAAATTTGAATATACTGAGGTTTTAGGTCAACCTAGTGTCATTTTTAGAGGTTGACAATTGATTAGGCAGTTTTTAAAGAACTGTTCTGAACGAGGAGGCATACCAGAACTCTCTGTTCAGACAAGCAGAACTTGCGTTTGCAGACTGGTCCTCTTTACCCAAAGAGAACATCAACTCAGTCCATCCCAGAGACCGGAACATAAGAACTGGAAAACCCCCTGGGATGTCACACATGTCTTCTCAAGAGGGTTTTTGAAGTAGGGCTGTATGATTAGAGAAAATAATTTAATAGCAATTTTTTTCTTTAATATTGCAATTTAATGTGGGATTTAATATATTTAATTTCCCCCTATCCTTTTAAATTCCTCTAGAATGGGGAGACACTTTCCAACAATTTGGGCAATGATTCCTGTCTTTGGCTTTTTGCCTTGTCTGGTGCACTCAACATTTTAGCCATACAACAGTCGTGCATGGCTCTGTGGTGGGTTTTTTTTGTAAAGTGATGTAAGTTTTACTCCAAGAAGTGGCCACCTTAGCAAGGCGCGCTCGGAACACCTGATATCGTGCTGGATCTTTTCTGAAACCTAAATATTCCCACAGTGTGTATGTGCTGTTCCTTTTCTAGACTGACTTTCAGATGATCCAGGTTCTGACTGTTTCGTCTCTAGCCAGAGGCTATTGCACAACATATTAATATGCAACATAAAAAGTTGACGCAGTCGCGTGCATCGCTCACTCTCGAGTCACGTGACAATCACACTGCGATTTCAAAATCATGTTTTATGA
The DNA here is from genome assembly GCA_028564865.1 of Zenarchopterus dispar. NCBI lineage: Eukaryota > Metazoa > Chordata > Actinopteri > Beloniformes > Zenarchopteridae > Zenarchopterus > Zenarchopterus dispar. The sequence continues at coordinate 13,682 of JAOWBL010008438.1, forward strand.
TATTCTGATATTATCACAAATGCGATTAATCGTTCAGCCCTATTTTAAAGACTTTAAGTATGTTCATTTCTAGTGCAAAGTTGAACATTTTTTAGCATGAGGTAGATTGACTCACCTTTGGAGATAGTCCCCAGTGTTTAGTCAATGAATTGCAACTTTCTTAATTTACATATTGATTTCATCTTGGAATTTAAAATGTTAGTTACATCAAGTTAGCTTTTTTAGCTTGGCTTAGCTCATGCTAACCTATTACTCTGTTACCTTACATCCATCCTGATTAAATCTGCCCATCATTCCTCATTTCTGATGTTCCAACCAAAGCAACATTTGAAGCAAGTAATGTTGGAGACAAGGACAGATGCAATGAAGAGTTGAAGATGCAACACATGACCTCTGACATGAATTTCTATTAACTAATGGTACTATAATATGCTTTTTTGACTTTAAAGAGTTCAAAATAAAACTTAAACCATCAAATTGCATACCTTTGAGTTTATAACAGAGCTAGAGAATTTCTGAGCTCTGATCAAAGTGAAACACCTTCATTGTTCTGCTTCAGCAGTATAGAAAAAAGATCAAAATGGTATAACATGAGACCTTGAATGATAAAGTTTATCATGTTTGTTATAGATGTTCTTGTATGCTGCCTCGTGCACCAGAGCCATGGTTGTGTTTTTGTTTATTTTCAATGACTGGTGGCTTGGCTGTGATTATAATCAGGAGTATTTTCATCTGTCTGATATTAATATGCATGGCACGGCGGTCAGAGAAAGGGACAGAAGAAATAAGCAGGAAGAAAATAAATGAATGAAATTAGGCTGGTTGAGGATGGGTAAATAACACTGATGCAATATTGTGTGTGTGTGTGTGTGCAGGCAGGCTGCTGAATGTGACAAAATATAATGAAGTGATGACAGTACATTCATACTGCTGGCGTGAGGGAAAATTTCCACAAGGCTATAAATTTAATGTGCTGAACGAGCTGTATGAATATCCTACACTTGTTTTGATAGATGTGTATATTTTCAAAAAAAAAAAAAAAAGAACATCACCAAGGGTATGGCTGAATATTATCAGGACACAAGTTAGTGTAGCATAAAAATCAGCATCAGGAAATGTCCAAAGTAGCATGAAGAAAATGTTAAGAATCTTGGACTGAAGTGATTTCTCCAAAGCTGTTTGGACACAAAAGTCTAATCATCATTTCTGATTTTCTGATCAGCAAACGAAATTGCGGCTACACAGCTGGAGCTAACGCTGTAATCATAGATGGGGGTGGGACTGTTGTAAAACACAAAGCTGTGTAATGAGAGGGAATACATTTGATTGGCTGTTTACAGGATGATGTAAGCACATAAAATAAAAATCAACTGTTGCCATGGGGCTAGTGTGTGAGATGTTTGTGTGTAAAAATAAAATAAAGACCATTCGAGGGGTTTTAGTTTATTGATGAAGACGTTTGGGAACAAACACATTTCACTAAAGCCACCTTGTTCAAACACTTATCTTAAAATCTTAAGACAAGAAGATTCCTCAATATTTATGTACTTTTTTTCAATGACAATACTTTGAAACAGCACAGCGAAGAAGCATATTGATTAGTATTAGATTTATTAGCAACAGTGTAACCTCAATATTCACATGTAAACATAAGTCAGTGGCTGCTAACAGCTGCTTTTTAATCTAATGTTTGTTAGACGTCAGCTGTGTAGCAGCAGTTTAATAAATGTTATTGCACACATTTTCAACAACCACAATCAGAATTTGTAGCTTTCCAACAAACTCCACAAAACTGAACTTCATATTAGCTATTAAAATTGAAAGATTTTTGTCTGGGTGGTCTACAAAGTTATGTTCCATGACTCCTTGGTTGGTCCTGCAGACATTACTACTCGCTCACTCTCATGTTCCTCTCGTTCTCAGGTTTGAGCACTACAATCATTCAGTGTCACAAGTGTAACAATACCACACTATGCCACAAAAGTAGTCCACGAGATCTCTGTCCTCAGTCGCTTGTCCATCACGGATGCACCCCACAACTGATGAGCACCTGCTCAGCTTCCCAACCTTAAAGTCTCACAAACTTTGGTCTGTTTGTCAGAAAGTTGATAAAGAAGATAACCAGGAAGCTTTGTACTGCACTATGTACCTGAACACGCCTGAATACAGTTTGGGGGTTGTGACTGATTTGCTGGTGATACGACCTGTGTACACAGAGGAGTAAAAAATAGAGTACATTTGACACAAATCTCTATACATTAAATGTGCCGTACAATGCTTTTTCTGACTTTAAAAGCTTTAAAAATCTTACCGTCATAAAGCCACTTTTCATTTTACAGTTGATTAAAATAAATGAAAGATTTTTTTTCCAAAAATATTTTCTGCTCACATATGTATTGATTACATCTGGAAATTGAATCAACCCAGTTCATGCATCTATCCCAGTGTTTCCCAATTCCAGTCCTCATGGGCTGCTGTCCTGCATGTTTCAGATGGTTCGCCGCTTCAACGCACCTGACTCTCATTAATGGTCATGAACAGGTTGTCATCCAGATCTGAACAAGTCTGTCAATGACACAGCCACTTGTGTCATGGTGTGAAGAAGCATGAAAACATCTAAAACCTGCAGGACACTGGCCTACGAAGACTACAACTGAGAAATACTGATCTATCCCAAGTCCCATAAGCCCTCAGACACAATTCAGTTCAAAAAGGAACATCCTCTAAATACCTTTTTTCGTGACTGGTCTGATCGGTTAAAGAAGGTAACGAATAACAGCAGAGTAAATGGAGCTGTGGGAAAATGAGGCCGAAGACGGTGCTCTCTGCAGCACAAAGAAAACAGAGGTTTTAGGCTCCAGAGTCATTGAGTCCTGATCAGAGTGAAACAACTCTATTGTGGTGTTTGATCAATGAAAACAGAGATCAACATTGTATATGGTATCTTTAGGTTTTCTAGGGAAGGGAGTTGATGTTGTTTTTACTCAAAAATACTGAACAAAGGACAAAAGATTTGATGAGGCAGTAAAGAGCAGAGGGAAGATGTTTCATCAAACTGCCAATTCAGAAAGACAGGCAGTGGAAATAAAGCAGAGAGCTTGAGCAAAACACCTTTTTTGCATTACCATTGACTCTTAAAAGCCCTCTGCCTTTCCATAACCATTTTCCCTCCCCCGTCATTGCCCTCCTGTTGACCCAACTATGACAATTTCTCTCAGTGAGGAGTGTCATTTTTCCGCTTCGCTTCCCAAGCGTTACAACCCCCGCCACCCATCGCTTCTCCCACTGCACTATGTAATTATGATAATTGCTCAAATGGATACGAGGAAATTGAATTCACCAATTTTGCCCTGGTTCCTTTTTTTCACCAGTTTCTTTCTGTGCCTTCTCGCCATCGCCCTGCTGTCAACGGAACTCTGCTGCTGGGAAATAAGATCAAATGCTTGTATGCCTAATGCTCACTGTGTTTGGAACCTTTAGTAAGAAAAGTCAAAGTCTGTCAGGTCAACTGATGACATAACAGTTAAATATACAACATACAAGAGGAGGGCAATTTTGCGGGCTTAAGTCAGTATAATGGAAAAAAAACAATGTGCTTTAGTTTATAATACATAAATAAGTTCTTTTATCATTATTAAACACATCCATTCGCCGTATTGGTGAAACATTCGCCGTATTGGTGGGAAAAGCATAAGTGAACCTAATTGGACTCAGTAGTTTGTAAACCTGTAGTTCATTTAGTTAAATGATGAGGGTGTGACTTAGAGCTGCTCTAATCGATAAAAGGCACTCAGGAATTTTAGGTTTTTCTCACTCTATAGAAAGTATCTAGAAAAACTGCAAAAAGGAGACCTCTGAAGACATCTAATTAAGAGTAGATGTTCTGCATAAGGCTGACATGAGATACAAATGTCAAGTGCTGCAAGTATTCTGCTCCTGCTGCTGTTTGTCTCTCCTCCCCTTCTGTTCCCGCTGACTCCTCCTACCTGGGCGTGGCCACTGCAGCCCTCACACCTGATGGCGATCAGCGGTCCTGGATGAGAGGAGCAGCTCCTCGCCAGTTTGTCAAGCTATATTCCCTGTCAGTGTTAGCACTGGGCTTATATTCTCTCATGTTGGATTACTCCTTACCTGTTTCTCTGCCTGTGTCCAGATCCTGCCTGCCTGCCTATCAATCATTAACCCAATACTGACCTTCACCAAAGACAGTTCTGTTCATTAAATACTGTAAACGCTCCCCTGTGGTCTTCTGCTTTTGGGTCCTATTCTAGAACTGTGACAACAAAGTCTGTTCAAAGTGATTAGGTGATCAAGTGATCCATCAGTCCACAGCTGGATAACCTGTCAAGTCATGTAAACAGCTTAGTATTGTGGCTTTTTCCCTCCAAGGGTTAAGATTTTTTTTTTTTTTACCTCACAGAAGATCCTCAGTGAAGTAAAGAAGAACCTAGAAGTATCAGCCAAACAGCAAACATGTTTTATGGTTTGAAATGAGTTGAACTGTCAAGCACCATGTGTAGTAGAGAAAGGGTACATCTGTCAACATGAAATGGTGAAGGGAGTATCATGATTTCTGCTTCATTGCCTCATAGTCTGGGCCAGTTTCCATGATTAAGGGGGAAAATAATACACAAGTTCACTAAAATATCCAACACAATAATGTCAGGGTGGCTGAAGCTTAGCCCCTTCATGCCTGATATATGAAATAATACAGAAAATTATAATTTTGTACATTTAAAGTGTTTAAAATATATTGCAATAAAACATAGTCTCAATCCTGGTTCTAAAATATTTCTAATTAATTTTTTTGTACCTCCATGAATACATTAGGTAATTCCTTTTATATTTCTATGTAGTGTATCTATTTTTTTAGAATTTTTAAAATTGTACAAATCTTTTTTTGTTATTATTATTTTGACTCTGGGGTGCTACAGAGGTCTCAGATGGGTATCTATCAAATATGTAACATCAGGCATCAAGGGGTTAACCGTGTAATGCAGCAGGTTAATTCCTTTAAACATCCAAATCCACCTTATGGAGTGGTCCAATCAGAGCCCCGACCTTAACCCACAGAGAAACTGTGGAATCACCTCAGGTGAGCAGTTCCCACCTGACACCCTACAAATTTGTCTGAGCTGAATCAGTTCTGGAAAAAGGAATTGGTTCAAAAAAATCCCCTGAAAACAGAATCCGAGAAGATATCCAGTCACAAAAATAAGAAAAGTAATAAGAAAAAAAAGTTATACCCAGAATAGCACCACCCAAGACATGTGCACTTCAGCATAAAGCATTCAGCACTTTGCTTGCTCCTTAAACGAGTCACCATGACTGGTGTGTAGCTCTCAGGGCCAGAGCAGTTCAATTATTCAAAGAAGGTCTGATGAAAGTCTTGCCTGACTGGGAGACCTCTGCAGCTGAATCAAAGCGCTCTGACTTGCTGTCGTCAGCTGAAAAGCCTGCATTCCCAGAGTCAGCTTTTTAGGAATTAACATTGGGAGAAAAAAAGGAGCAGTTTAATTTACTTGATTGCTTGTTACACAATTGAGTCTGAACAGAACCGTGAGCCAAGAAACGGACCCAAGAAAGACGTAGCTGGAGGACACTGGTGATCACTCAGCAAACTCACTTATTACGACAAAACAACAGTCAGCAAAATCGCTGACCAAGTTCAGTCAGCACAAAAAAAAAATCCGCAGAAGTGAAGGAAAGAGTCGAGATAATCTGACTTTGTACACGAGAACCATAAAGCTACTGTCCACCGAATTCAATGAGTCATGAAAAAGCAGAAGCTGTCCTCATGTCTTTTTCGAATGGACACTAAAGATGTAGATTTCTCTTTATTTGCATTTCAAAATGTTCAAAATTCTTTCCAATGTCTCTTATTCATAAAGTACAAAGTTGTTCATTTTACCTGTATAAATTGTTTACTCTATGAATCTATTTCTTCAGCATTTAAATTCCCAAAACTGGGCTTCAGTTATTGATACTTGACTGCTTCTCTAGTCACTTAACTCTGTTTCTCAGTGGGACATACACTATCGCTGCAGAGTTATTGCAACCTTAAATATCAACATCTTCTCCTATCCTTCACAGGCAGAATAAAAATTACATACTATTAGAAAATTATCAGTTTATTTTAATTTATTTAGAGAATTTTAATAAAACTGATGATCCCTGAACCAGATAAAGCCTTACTTTTGTCCTTGGAAGACATTTATAAGGAATGTTTCTACATCAGTTAAGATTTTTGGCTTTTAAAATTTTGCACATTAAAGAGTTAAACCATCCATCCATCTATGATTTATATCCATGTACCCTTGTGCAGGGTCACAGGGAGGTGCTGGAGTCTGTCCCAGCTCTCTTCAGATGAAAGGCAGGAGGACATCCTGGACAGGTCACCAGTCCATCGCAGGGCCACATATAGACAAACAACCATACATGCTCACTTCTATGGTTAATTTAGAATCCATAGTTAACCTGACATATATGTTTTTGGACTTTGGGAAAGAATGAAAGGAAATCAGTTAAACCAAATGTGGCTTCTCCTTGTCTTATGGCTTCTCCCGCCTTTAGGGGTCACCACAGTGAGTCATCGTGTCCTGTATATCAGTTTAGCACAGGTTCTTACATAGGATGACCTGCCTAACAGAACCCTACCCATTTATGAGGGCTTTGGATCAGGACTATGAAAACAGTGGCTTGTGACACATTAGAAGGTGGGTTTTGCATGTGTGGGGTTCAGGGTCCTACCCAAGGACTTTTCACAGGACTTAGGACTAAAGAGCCACTGACCTTCCAGTAGGAAGTCAGTAGATCATACCACAGACTGTCAAACACTGAACAAACCCTTCGCTTCAGTGGCTCTCATCCATGGGTTTTCTGATGAGAACCACTGAAGCCTTTTTTTTTCTCATACTGCATGCCGCCATGTTTCAAATGAGCAAAACAACCAGGCCTGGGAAACCTGCTGAAGTGTAACCACTTTACCTCAGTCACAGTTAACTATTTTATCTTGGCTGATTTAGCCTACGCTAACCTATGATGCTTATTACTTTACATTTATTTGTGGTGGTGCTACTGAAAAACATGCAAAACAAGTGCTGCCAGAACTAAAATGAGGACCAGAAGAACTTCTCAGGGAAGCTTTACTGCAGGTGCCAGAAGACTTCCACTTGAAAGGATCCTAAAATGATCCACGGGGCCCCTGGATCATTTTAGGATCCATTGCGGAGGAGATGCAGAACTGCCACAAAATATTTACAACAGGACCTTCCGTTCCAAATGTTGTTTCAGAAATGACTACTAGATTGAGCCCACACTTGGTTAGCTCAAGGTGTTAGCTCAAGGTGCCTGTTCAAGTCACCTGCATGGCATACATACACCTGCATGTGTGCCATTCTTAGCTGATCCTCATCTTCGGACCAATAAAGTCTGTCACAGCAGTCTGTTAGTACAACAGCACAACAAAATATTTAAAATATGAATGACTATGCTGTTAGAACTGCTGCAAAGTAAGAATTAAAAGTGATAACATCTAACCATTGGCTAAGCATGCCATCAATCAAACATCCACCCCTCTAATTATACATAAATTTGTTGGCTTACATAATTTTCCCTAATGTGATACAAAAAATATCACCCCCATACAGTTTTCATGGATGTGAAGTCTAACTCTCAAGAGTTTTTTTTTTTTTGTTTAGACCAGGCTGTTAACTTGTTTTTTTCTGCTGTCAAGGTGGATATTTAAACACAGAGGTCAGTGCAGATTGACTCACTTTTGGAGTTAGGCCCTTAGTGGTCACTGGAGGAAAAGCAGTTTTTCCTACTTCATTAATGGCATCAACCTGAAGGTGAGAATGTTGTTTCATACAGCTTAAAACGAGAAGTCTGCACACCAACTCCTGAAGGCAAAAATGCAAAAGCCAACAGGAAACAAAAGTGTGTGAAGGGTCAATCAAAGAATAATTGCATGTGTACCATTAAATGGTCAGTCTTGCTTTTTTTGGCACTTTATTGACCGCTGGAGGGCAAGTTAGTCTGAATGTGTCACACACATAATAAACCATGCCAAACGGAGACCAGACTAATGTACAGAAATGACAAATACATCCTTTTGTTCTCTGATTGCTGCCGGCAAGAGAAAGAGAGAATGCAGAGGCCTGTTGAACATTTCCTTGATACAAATGCTTTTCTCTTGAGGGGAAACAGGGGTGACTGAACCACATTTCGCTCGTTACGTTGTTGTCGGTTGCACCACACTTTTCAAATAAAGCAATTATTTACGGACAATCAACAACCCAGAATGAGGTTGATTTTGCCCCAGCTGGGGTTCCTCATTTATTAATTTAATGTCTACAGGTTATAAATGCAGGTTATAGAAGTGCAAACATTGAATAAAAATAAATGTCTTATGCTTTAATAAACCCAGACTTTAGCAGATTTAACCTAAATGTCAGTAATGTGTCTTAAATTTTAGGCTCATAAGTTAAAAACAATATCAAGCAAAGCCCCCATCAAACACTAGCCTGCACATTAGACTGCAACTAAATGATCTCGGTGTGCAACAGTCTTTTGAGCCGGTGTGAGTATTTTTTACAGCTTCTCATTCAAATGCAACCTGCCGATTTCCAGATTTTGTGTTGTGTTGAGTATATCTAATCATCCACTGAGTAAGCAAGTGTTTTCCATGTTCGCTGCCACATACAGGTAATTTCCTCATGACATGTACAACAGTCATGAACAACAAGTGATTTTAAGCTTATTGCAATGACGTGACAGACAAATGTCCCTGGAAACATCCTTTAACAGCATGCCTAACATACAGTGGTGGTTGTGGTCCATAGTTTGATTCTGCGTCATTTAAAAAGTGGACATAAACAGACCCGTGAGGAGGAAGACAGGACCTGGTGTTACACTCAGCCCATTAAAAAAAAACAACAAAAAAATACCTCCCAGAACCAAGTCTGAGCCCACTTGAACATGTTACAGTCACTGCAGTTGTACTGGTTGCAGTACAACATTAAAAACAGGCCATATTCAAACATGATACCCTGGTGAAATTTTTTTTTTTTTTTTAAAGTCTGATATTAAAAAAATAATTCAGGAAAAACATGAAATGGTAATGACTTTTCTCAGAGCATTTTATACCCAAGAAACTAACTACCAATCAGCCTTCAGAACAGCCAAAAAGAAATTTAGCAAAACTCAGTTGTATATTTTCTTTGCATAAACTGCTTTACATGATTGTTCAGGGGACACAGAATTATTTAAAAAGAAATGCCGTAAAAGTGATTAATAGTGTTTGACAGTATTCCAGTTAAAACAGAGAAAAATCCACATAACTCATTTGCAGATTGATTTAACGTTTTAATAAAAGTAAGTCTGTATTTGAGATAGCTACATAGAGACCAAATACAAAAAACCCATTTCCAAAGAGTTAGTTATCTTTTTCCACAGTAGAGATGGTTCAGGTGGTTTGATGCCTGCTGCTCTGACGAATCCTAAAGAAATGTATCCCTGGCTTGCTGTATAATGTTACTAACGTAACTTAGACTGTCACACTGGAGCTTAAGATAATTAGCCAGTAGCCAGTTTGAACATTTACATATTTTTCTATGACGAACGTCAGATAAGTAGGTAACTACCAATATATATTTTGGTTGCACACTTTAAAAATTCATCTTATTCTTGCAACTTTCCCAAGAGTCACCTCCTCCCCCTTTTAAGTACTGTTTCCTTTCAAGATTTGCAACTCCAGTAGATGTGAGTGAGTACTTTGCGGCTGGTTATACGTAAGATAATAACCTAATGGTGTGCATGTTACAGCTGCAGCTGCAATCTGGTAACATTCACAAAGACTCAATGCAGAGGAAACAAGAGCTGCTACAACTACATTATTATTAGTACCCGCAAGGCCTTTTCAGCACATTTACACAAAGCACATTGTGTCCACTCTTCCTGCACTAGAAAGTCTTTTATTTGGGGATAAATCCAGGTTAAACATGTTTGCCTGAACTAGTTTAATACCAGAAGATGACACTTTAGTCCCAGTAAACCAGGCACCTTTTACTTGGCTGGCATTCATTTTCTCATCAATTACCACCCTGACTTTTATTTAATTGTGGATAAGACAGACAGAGACATCTACCATGTACCAAACATGTGCCAAAGTGTTGATAGCTGCAGCCACAGTGGCTGATGCTGCAAAAACAATCGGAGCAAGTTTTACTATGACAACACATACAAACTCAAACCAGTAATCTACCACAGTGAGTCGAAACTCACGAGGAATTAACTCAGGAATTATAATTACCACTGGTCATGGAAAAATCTTATTTGAGATGCTTATATGTTACCTAAATCAATTTTCTTCCAGATATGATGTGGGTTTCTGATGTGAAGCTGCCACCCACTGTTAGCACAGTTACTCTCGTCAGTCTACAGTCTGCAGACAGTTTCTGCAGGTTATTACCGCCATATGACAGCCTATTATCTCTCTATGACAGGCCATTACCTGCACAGAGGAGCAGAGTAATGAAATAGGATGGAGGACAGAGTGAAGATGTGCTACCAACAAATCAAACAGATGCTATTTACACTGAGCCAGACCCTACAAATTTAACACTGACAGTGTGTCACAGTAGGCCTCGGCACTGTGGGCTCAGAGTGATGAGGATTTTTACCCAGGTGTTGTGTTCAGGTAAGCAAAGGAAGAAAGGTCAGGATGTCTTTCAAAAGCCTCATTCACATGTTGAGTTAAGTTCGATAGCAGCTTTGTTTCTGCTTTGCTTTACTGTGTGAATGTTATGGAGGTGAAACGGCATAAAATTCCACTCTGCTGCTGTTACGCCACAATTCAATCTGGTGAAGTAGTAGAGAAAGGTGTAGCAGGGGCTTATTGAATGCTGGTTGAAATGGTGAAATGGTGGAGGCATAATCAGGGGTATGAAAACTCCTGTAGACTCCCCGTGGAGTAAATCGTTCAACACATCATGCTACCGTGAGAGACCAGCCGTTGTTAGAGCCCCTAGCCAAAAAACGTATAGGGGAAATGTGCAAGATTATAGGTTAAAATATCCCAAAACAACCTACAGACAGCAAGAGAATGAGTATGGAGTAGTTTATCATGTAAGACGGTTTAATACACTGCTCCAAGTTTCAAATCCTTAAACAAATACTCTTTAGTTACTCAGACTGATTTTTTAATACATTTTTCCACTGGTCATACACCTGATTCCCTACAGCTGGAAAAGCAGAAGCTGTGACGTCTGAGGACATTAATGCAGTTCATCGTCCTGATGTGGGGATGCTGCTGCTCTGTCATGATCAGGGGTGTAGCACCAAATTCTGGACCCTGTATATAAGCCCCCTGAAGGGTCCCACCCCAAACCAACCAAGCCTCATTCACAAAAACAAGCAGACAAAAACCAGAGTAAATATCAGCAGTGCTTTCCCCCTTTGCAGACAGCCCACGAAGAGCAAAGAAATGAAGTGTGATGTGAAACTTGCAACATTGCTTTTAGATTGGTTAGGAAACAAAAATCAGCAGTGGTTTACTAACCGCTAGTAAACCACTGCTGATTCTTGTTTTGCTAAACATTTTTGATGGTAGAGTAAGTCAAGTTACTATGGCATTATTTCAACCAAGTGCATTTATCTCGACTCTGTCCCACCTGCCTGCAGCAGACTGATACAGCGTTGATTTGACTCGCTGAAAAATTGCAAATGCAAAAAGAAAAATCACAACTCAGAGAGGTGCCTCAGAAACTGAGATGGTTTTAAAAATTATGCTAAAAAAAAGAGAATAACTGACAAGACTATTGTTCATTTGGTCAGAGAATTTGATTCCTTGGTTACAGATTTCGTGTTTTTATTCTCAGACTTTGGGTTTTGATTCACAATACATTTGAAGTTTAAATAATGCCATAAAATTGACAAGAAGGGACTGTGCGTTTTCTCGTTTCTCACACGAGGGTAGATCAACTCACTTTGCACAGCTATACTGGTCCCATTTTGATTGGCGTGTGGAGTATGAATTCATTTTTGACTTCACATTATACATAGCTCCTTTAAAGAATGTGGCTAAAAACGGACAAAGCCCATGTGACAAGCAAGCTAAAGACGCTGCTGCAGAAACTCGATGGTGACAGCAGCAGAAGGAGGGGCAGAGGCTGGTTAGACAGGCCGTGAACTTCATCGGTTGACTTTGAGGATCAACTACACAGTGAACCCACCCACCTTTCTGAGCAGCCTGGAAGAGCCACCTGGATGTTATTCTTTGATAAAAACCCACACTAGGAAGTCCAAACTAATATAATTATCTATTATCTGTTGGATTTTGACTGGTTTAATATATTGATTGTGTTTGACCAGATGATGGCGGTTATGTCAGGACACAAGTAATATGAAAGTAGTAGTATCAGTAGTGTAAGGATCCAGTGATAGTACAATATAATATCCATTACATGTGTGCTAAATGACATGGGTCAAAAGTCTTGATGTGAAGCACTGATATTTGCTTGTGCATTCATTTGTTTACCTTACATGAATGTAATTATGACTGGAAGCAGACATGAACTAACTACAGTGCTAATATCAAACATATTTATGACAGTCTCCCACACAAGCATTTAATCTGTGCTTTCTTCTGAGCTTTCCTTGTACAGTCACTTTGTTCTGAATATTGGTGGTTTTGTTTGGTGTACATATGGTCTAGAGGTCAATCAATATGTATATTTGTATGGCTGATGCAGATGATCAAAATATGGCCAATAACCAGCCATTCTATTGGTCAGGCAACCAGTTAATCCCAGTTAATCGATCTATCACTAACATTTTCACTGTAGCTAAACACTATGGTTTCATGTTGAAGAAGAATTTCACTCTCTTGCATTCTGCCTCTTTACAAGTTGCCCGAGTGTTTTATATCCTGGTAAGGACATGGATTAGGCCAAAACAGTCAAAGATAACATAAATTGAAAAAAAAAAATCTATTTCAGTTTTTTTAAAGCATAATAACCATCAGGCCTTTTTACAATGGTAAAGATTTTAACAGTAAGTCAGTACTTCTGCTTATTCGCTCATCCCTGACCCACGGATCAGCAGGAACACTGTCCCGCAGGCTGCTCAGATAAAGATTTTCCAGCCCTGGTGCACCGAAACACCCTGAGCACTGCCACAGCTCCCCTCCTCTCTTTACATCAGTCAGCACTCTTCCTGATTCTTTTCAACTCTGTATTTCACATCCTTCAGTCAGTCCTCACTTTGTGAACCAACTGCATTAATAACAAGCACAGTTTCACCGCAGTCACCACCAGTGAGTGTCACTGTGGTGTTTATGCAGCTTCCACTGGAATCCCATCAGCAACCAGAATTTTAATTCCTTAGCCCAAAGTTGGAGAGCGCCCAACAGCAGAGAAAGGTAATACTTCAAAAACACTGTGGAATTTTACTCTGATAGAAATGTGAATGAAGCTGCTCAAATCACAGATAAACAAACTCCTGACAGCAAACCTAAAACTGTATGATGGATCCTAGAGCTGTGACAGAGAAAAAATTCTTTGTTTTGAGAGTGTTGATATTTAAAAGGAATGTTTCTATTATAAGATCATTCAAACACTCGACCTGTATTGTTCCTTACTTTAAGCGTTTTTGCTATAAATGAAAAATGGAAAGCAAAATTATATTTGCTTCCCCTTTTATTTTTTCAACTTTACCCATCAAAAGGTTATGTGGACTGTGGTTTAAAAAGCATGATATGATCAGAACTGTAAGATATGTGTTCTGTTACATCAATAATAAATGTTGCAAGGATCTGACGTTCAGAGTGATTTCTTGCTGTATGTAGATGATGTCGGGCCCCTGAAACTACCTGAGATTCCCCAGGTTAACAAGCTCAGCCTCAATATACTATTAAAGGAGAAAAAAAAACAGTTTTCATTTGTAACCAATTAAACAAACACTATCAGTTCTTTCACTGGGAAGCATTTCAATTGCACCTTAGAAATGCATCATGTTTGGTGTGATCTGAAAATGATTTCTCACATATTTTTAAGTTCATTCTGTTGAAATTTTTGCTGTTTTTCCTTTTTTTTTGTTTATACTTACAAGGATTTAGTTTTCTCTCACAAATTTGTTAATTCACAAGCTAAATTTATTAATTCATAAACGTCAGAAATAGATTCTGACATTTTGGAATTTAACCCTAAACGTCACTGTACTTTTCTTTCTTTCTTTTACAGATTACCTTAATACACTGATGCACTATTTTCAGAATAATGCTTCATCACAGATATCTTAGAGGGTTTTAACACCCTCATTTTTTTTGTATTTTTATAACTTGGGATTGGTAAAAGAAAAACTTGATGAGATTTAGCAACTCTAAAATGTTGTAAATTATAAAATCCAGTATGGGAGCATTTATTTGAAATTTGATATAAGTGCTGCAGTTTGTCATCACTATACATATTAACACATATAAAACATGTAACTGCAGATAATATACGAAGAAACATATCTATTAGAATGAGTCGAGTGTGCATTTAAGTACCCTACTAAAGTTATGTTTAAATAGTATTCATAAACTAGAGGACTACCGTATTTACCAGACTATAAAGCACATCGGAATATAAGCTGCACCCAATAAATTTTAAAAGAAAAAAATATTTTTACATATATTAGCCGCACCTGACTATAAGCCGCAAATATATACGTTGTGAAATGAGATATTTACACATAAAGATTTTATAAATGTTTATTTACATACCAAAAGGGTGCCTGTAACAGGGCAGTAAAACAGCTGATGAACAAAACAGTAAAGTCATTAATGTTTTTATCCCTCCTGGATAGACAGATCGATTGCTTTCAACTTAAAAGCTGCATCATATGGTTTTTTTCGTGTACTTTCCATGATGGGGGCGTCAAAATTATTTTGTGTTTGCCCTGCGTTTTGCATGGAGTGCGCCAAAAACTAGCGTCTTCTTCTTTAAATTGACCTCTTGAGTCTGTCTCGGTTTTGCACCTCCTGCGCCCCCTGATGGCCGTTAGCGAAAAAAAATCTATAGATAAGCCGCATCATTGTATAAGCCGCAGGGTTCAAAGCGTGGGAAAAAAGTAGTGGCTTATAGTGCGGTAAATACAGTACTATTTCCACACAAAAGTATTTTAAGCCTGGCTGTGAAAGGAAGTGATGTTGAACCACTATGCCGTGGTACACTAGTGTCCCAAGAAAATTCTCACAGGTACCAAGGAAAATCATCCAGTTTCATTAAATTTACCCCCCCCCCCAAAAAAAAAAGTTTCTGCAAATGACTCCCCACTGTTGAAGTTCCATTTCTGGAGTTTAACCAGCAGGTTAAATAAATACTCTTCCGTGCCAGTGGGTGGCTAAAGGTAGCGCCATAATGAGCGTATTCATTTAAAACAATAGTGAACCATACAAGATGAGGTGGTCACAAAACTTGTGTTTTGGGCTGGTCATGTGTCGTAGGATGTTTTTGCATCCTACATATAAATGTCCTGCGCCTCAGAAAAGGTTGGAAATGATTGGTGTAAGGATCTACTGACAGTATGATACACTATACATGACATATGTGCTAAGCTATATGGCTCAAAAGTCTGGTGTAACATTGAGGTATTTGTTTTTCCATTAACTTCATGTAATTTTAACTGCAAACTCTGACATGAACTAATCATATTGCGAATGGTGATATGACCCTCACGTGAAGGTGGTATCTTGTGCATGTGGTATCTTGTCTTTGAATGTTGAATTTTCTGTGAAGGATACCAGCTAAATGTAACTATATCTAACCTTCAGCTGCATTTCTAATAAAATAAAAAGCAGCACATTAGCCTTTGTTACTGTGATCATATTCCCATTCTAAAATTAGAAAAGGATGGAGATGCCAATTAGAGCTCAACTAATCTATGTAGCATGTAGGTTCTCAGTCATTAGGAAATGAGATGTGCAGAAAAGCCTTTTTCAGTATGAATGTTGCTTATTAACTGTAATTTCAAGTAAACCTCTGTTGTGCTAGTTTTATATTTAGTTTCTTCAACTGGATGGATATTGTTTTCATACAATATGATTTTACACCTAAATTTAATATACAATATACATCATACATATTTATTTTTCACTCTTTTCATAATAGTCTCTTTATTAAGGCACAAACAGAAAATGTTGTAATAATATCAGTTACCTTAAAGCTAATGCTAGCATGGTAATATCCTGACAACAAAGCTCATATGTGTTTTTTATTTATTTCTTTTTTTTTTTTTAAACTGAATGTACGACAGGATGAGTTAACTCTAGCCTAGTCTGGATGCTTCTGAATACATCTGAACTTCCTAAAGTTAATAATGGTTTATTTGATCTGCAAAAATAAAAAATGGATGATTATTGGCAATTGTGACTCCATATTGAACAGATAAGTTCACTGTATTGAAAAAGGAGCCACTGTAAAGCCCACGCTACTGAGTGGACACTGTCCAGCAAGCGTTGTGATACTGTTTTGTCCGTCTAGATGTGCATTTTTTCTAAACGCACTTTCTCGTGCTATGCTGCCCTCTTTTGGTCTGGAGTGCTATCATTACACAATATGGTTTTAAGGACACTGCCAGTAAAGACCTTTGTAATTATAATAATTAGGGTTCCATTTATTTAGGCTTAGGAGAGCCAGGTTTCTTGATCTAGTGTTTGTATCATTAACAGGTAAGAAAATAAATCTGGGAAAACTTTGGAGAAACAAAACGAAGGCTATCTAGGACTCCTGCTCAGGACTATCATTATTATTAAATCTCGATTAAAAGTTGGATTGCCTACTCCACGTTTCTTACAATAAGTGACCGATTATATACCGATCACTTCAAGGTGGGTGACACTCGTGAAAATGATAAGATTATGTCCTAAGAGCGTGTTACCTCTTCAAAAAGCTCCAGGCTGTAGGTGTTGTCGTCGTCTGCGAAGAAGACCACCCCGGTGTCCCGCTTGCTCCGGTGCTGCCGGAGCCACGCGAGAGCCACATTCCTCTGCTCGGTGGCGCGTGGCATCCCTGCGCGCTTGAACCTGCGGGGAGTAAACACGTGCAGGTGCGTGTACGGCACTCCGCAGCGGGCCAGGAAGCGCGCCACCAGATCGGTGCGCGTAGTCGAGTCCTCCACTACGATCCAGTGGAACCGAGGTACCTGACGGAAGGCGTGCGCCAGCCGGGTCAGCTCCGCTTTCTGCACCGGCCGGGTGTAAGTCGGGGTGATAGCGTAGATGATGGGCAGGGCGGAGTGGTTCTGGGAGCCACCCGCTCCCGCCACGCCGGTCCGGGCGGCTCGCTGCGCCCTGCCGGTCCGAGCCGCTGCTGGGGCTCGGACCGCCCTTTTACTGTCGATATCGATCATTATGATGACAATTAGGACCCATGGCAAAAGGATGAAGAAACGGCTGAAAAACACTGATTTCATGGCGAACCTGAAGTTCTTCTACTCACTCCATCACAAACAGAAAGGCGCCGGACTGGATACAACTCCAAACACCTCTTTCTTTAATCCTGTGATACTATTTTCTACATGGAACAACGAAAAGCTGCGTGTCGGGTCCATTTCAAACTATGTAAAGCACATCAACGATCCACGGCGGTCCCTGTCCCAGTGGGAGCGTTTCCTCGGAGTCCTCTCTCCTCCTCCTCCTCTCCGGGATGGGACTTCTGCTCCTCGTAGTCGTTCCCTCCTCGACCTCACGCTCTCATTAGCTCCGTTAAATTCCCATGTTCAGCTGTGGCTCCGTGGGCATCTTCCGGAGAGGAAAAAAACAAGCCGCATCTGTCCTCCCTGCAGTGAGAACTAGCGCGGTGCGCCACCGAGGAGCATCACTTGGCGAGGACGGAGCGCTGCTCTGAGTCTGAGAGTAAAAAAACAGGAGGGGAGGAGCAGGTGCTGAGCGGAGGAGGGCAGATGGGATAGTGGAGAGAAGATGGGGAGAGAGAGAGAGAGAGAGAGAGAGAGAGAGAGAGAGTGATGGAAAATGGCCTTCTTGTGCGCATCAGAGTCCGCTGAGAATTGACCCAGTTGATAGAGAGACACCCTGAGAGAAAGGAGACAGCTCGTGTTTGTTCACGCTCTGTGTTCCAGGACCCCACACAAAGCTTGTCAAAGTGACGTCACTAGGGCTAACCACAGACTATAAGATTTTTTTTTTCCATGTACCGAATAAGAAGAACTGGACAACCACCTCAGTGACGTCACCCATCACAGTTACCCATGTTTGCTTGGCTGACTTAGCTAATGCAATCCTGTGATGCTAATTGCCATGACTCAAAATCCATTCTGATCAAATAAGCATCCTATTTTGAAATGTTGTCTCAAAACAACATCCGAAATGAATATTTCCAGAGCTGACCATGGCTGCTTGGCCTGTAGCAGTCATACGGACCTATTAGCATGACAGGATTGTGGCCTGATATACTCCAGGCCCAGCAGACTTTCACTTGGGAGGACCCTTAAATCATTTCGCACAGAGCTGTGGAGATGGCAGCAATTTTTTTTTTTTTTTTTTGTAAAATCAGAAATAGTCACTGCTTTTAGCTTAACGCAAGCGGCCTGCTCTTAGCTAGCTTGTCCTAGGACTCTTCCAGGTCAAGCCACAGCCAGTTATCAGGGTCTGTTAGTAAATTTAACTGCAAAATAAAACATAAAGGTGACTGGTATACTGAGGATTTTAAAAAAACAACAACAAATAAGTGAAATGTGCATATTTAAGCCCCCAAGAATCCATGAGAGTTAAAATTGTCGAAGAATGGGACGTCACCCACGGCAGGCTGGTGGACAGCAGGAGGAGGAGGCTGTGCTTGGTTCTTCCACTTGCTACTGAGGCTACTGTTTGTTAAAAAATAAATTGTGAAATTGCCAATATGTGTTGTTTCTTCAAACTTCAGTCATCCAAATCACCACACAAGAGTCGCTGGCAAAACTGGCAGAGAAAATTTGGCAAATTTTTCATCACCACAACCAATATACTCAGCTCTGCTTCTCATCCCACAAATAAATGTTCCTTACAAATGTGGCATTATTTAAAAGGGAAATAAACAGACTTTCCAACAGTATGAGATTAATTGCCAAGAAGCCTTATTACAACAAAGAAATAATCTAACAAACACAAATTTCCTAACTTTTTGTGGAATGTTTATGTCTATTTGTGCTGCAAATTTGGTCAGTGGAGACTGACTTGGTTTTTGGAGTCAGCCTCTAGTGGTCAGTTGAGGAACTGCAACTTTTCCCACTTCCTTGATAACGGTCTGGATGTTAGAAGGTTGGTGCTCAGTTACAGCTCATTTCCACTTGCCCTTGTTCTTTCTTGTTCATCTGAAATATGGATCATGTCCCGTGGTGTTCAGTGCAAGGAAACATAATGCTTTATTGATGGACTGGGTCAGTGCTATTCCTAATGATGCTAACTTTGCTCATGCCAACTCATTATTACCATGAAAGAGAAACTATTACTATTACAGCTCACACTTGTGTTACTATTACAATACATAGCCACTGTTCTAGGTACTAGCACACCATCACAATAGAATCCACCACACAAGTTGAACATTTTCAGCATTTGTGAGACAAAAAAAAGTTGAAATAAAACTGGAAGGAGGCATTTCACAACCATGTCAGTGATTATGGAGGTTCATAAAGGGGTGACTAGACATCTGTGTGTTGTGCTTCCCACTACTTGTTTTTCTTTTAATTGCTGAAGAGGAGCATGTTAAATGCTTAAACACTAGCACAGAGAAGCATACCTTTCAGAAAGATACTCCATGAATCTCCAAGAGTCTGGTCCATCCTGAAACATACTGCTGTTGAAAAGCTCTTCGAAGAATGAGAGCTTCATCACCTAAAATGTTATTCAAAAGCCTTTGTGAAAGAAACACATTACATGAGTGGGACTTATAACCTATTCTGTTCTCTGTTTGCTTAATAATAAGAACCCCTAAGAACCATTTCAATCTGACGGGCTTTTTATGTTTGACACACATATAATTAAAAACAAAGGATTAATGAAGCTTTTCACGTGATTCCAGCTGTTACAAACATCAAACCAAAAGGTTCCATAGTCTGATTGACTTAATACCACTAGTTTAGCAGATTTATGAAGCCAATAGTCGCACATATTTCAAAAGGCCTTCAGAGTGCTACCTTCCCTAAAGTGTCCTCTGATGCATGATCAGTTGCTCTTCTGGGTCTTCCTAACATTTGACATTTCCATCCACCCTGTCGTCTGACTGCCCTCTTTTGTCTTACTTCCTACAGCAACAAAAACGACAGATCCAGTTGTGGGAAACAACTCAGCATCACAGACTCCTCCTTCACAATACCCTCACCTTCAGCACCAACATTCAAACTAGACTCATCGAAAAGAGAATAGGACTGAGAGAAGCAAAAGTCAATATTGTGGATCTATTTGAGGGTCCTTGACACAGATTAAGTTTGGGTGCATCCTAGCTGACTGATGTCCTCCACTTCAGCCAAGAAGCTAATCATTGACGGCTAATTATACACACAACATGGATCAAGGGATCTGTTAGGAGGAGAAGAGAGGAAAATTCACTGAGCTAAGCTAATAGAGTCAGTTCACACCAAACTAATTGCAGGCAAACAAGCTTATAATTTCACAGGATGAAAGTACCTTAGATTGTTTGTACTAGATAATACCCTGGGAATATTTAGTTTATAGAAGGTAGTAAAAAGCAGGAGTAATTTTTGGCACTATGCTGTCCTCATGTGTTGGGCATTTTTCTGATACAAAAAAAATTTTGGAAGCTCAGGGACTTTGTTGAAAACTAAACAATAATAATAATAAAAAGTAAAAAGTGATTAATGATTATTGTGTTATAAATCACTTATATCAGATTGACGTGCCTATTGTAAGAGGTTTAATGGGCTCTGATCTAAAACTGAGTTGTTATGCTTCATCATACTTGATTGCATGCTCTTACATTTGTTCACACACAGCAATTTGGAGATCAAGATGACGTATCAAGCAGGATGTTATTTTACATGAAAATAATTATGATTAAAACTGCTCCTGATATTATGAGCAGCCAACACAGGAAAGAGGCAGTACTTTCATTTAGTGCTGGATGAGTCACATAGCTGCTTGAAAGATCTAAATGGGAATATATTATTTTAGATCATCTTTTATGTGATAAATATTGCAAAAAATCAATCAAAAATCCTTTAAAAATAGGACATTTATGCCATGACACAATGAAAATCCAACTTGCTGCTCCTTATCCTGCTGTCAAAGGTATTAGTCATCATGCCAGGAAAGCCCTGACTCCTGTCTTAAATGTCCAAGGTTATAGTCTGTTCTCCATGTGTGTCACTTGTCATGCTGTCATACCTGTCAATCATTTGTCAAACTGTCTTGTCAGTCACCCGTCTTCCCTTTAGAAGTGTTCTTTCTTGCAAAAGAAGCTTGAGTCTTTGACTGTGTGCCAGTCACACTTTCAGAACTACACACATTTTAGTTATATATAATTATAAGTAAGCGCTGTCTTGGTTGATACGTCTCGGTGGACATCTGGGTCAGTTCCTCTGGATTGGCAGACTGAGGTGGTGGTTCCTCTTTGTGATTCTGTTACAGGGGAATGACATTTCACAGCCTCCCTGATAAAGTTTATGATGCTAGAGAAGATAGTCTTATTGATTGTTGGACCTTCCGGATTTATGAGCAACAATGTAGGTTCTGTTCTAACCATTAATTGCTGGACATGCTCTAATTCAATGTTAGGGTGCTGGATGGGGCATGGGAGTTTGCACAACTGGTCCACAGTACTTTGGGGAGATGGAAATGGCATTTAGCCATGTTCTTTTGGGTTATCATCTCAATGGTGCTCCTGAAGCACAGAACACTAGTCTGTCAATGGCGTTTCTGTCCCTTTGGAGTGAGAATTGGGTCCACATTACTGGTAGTAATGTGAATGTTTCCTGAGAATGTGAGGCATTTCCTGTGCTGCTCTTTGTCATCGATTCTATTGAAACATCCATCCATTTTCTGTGCCTGCTGAATCCATCTCTGGGTCACGGGGGTCTGCTGGAGCCAATCCAAGCCCATTGCGATAGACAGGGGTACCCCCTGGACAGGTCGGAAGTCCATCGCAGCACCACATATACAACCACGCACTCTCACACTGACACCTACAGGCAGTTTAGAGTTGTCAATCAACCTAACGTACATATTTTTAAACTGTGGGAGGAAACTGGAGTACCTGGAGAAAACCCACTCAAGCACGGGGAGAACATGCAACATCCACACAGAAAGACTCCTACCGGGAGTTGAACCAGGAACCTTCTTGCTGTGAGGCAACAGTGCTAACCACTAAGCCACCATGCTGTCCCTCTATTGAAACATTTTATAGACAGTTTCTATGCACAGTCAAAGGGTGAAGGGGATCCCATTTGGTGGTATCAGTGGTTCTCGGCTGAGTGAGAAACAGCAGGAATGAGAATCAGCACATCCACATCTGAGACCATGGTTTTTCAGTCAGAAAAGGGTGGAATGCTCTCTCCAGGTAGGGAACAAAGCATTGGCTCCAGTGGAGGAGCTTAAGTATCTTGGGGTCATGTTATCAGGTGAGGGAAGAACGGAGTAGGAGAATGGCAGATGGACATGATGTCTGTGTGGTCTTTTATAGTGAAAAGAAAGTTAAACCAATAGGTGAAGCTCTGTTTCCCAGCCAATTTATGTTCCAACCATCACCTATGTTACTCTAATCAGGTTTCCAGCAAATACAAAACAGTGAACAGATGCAGTCAGAGTATGGTAATCACACTCTCAGTCTTACAATGGAGCATCCAGGCCAAAACACAAAGGAAGATGTGTCAACACAAAGTATAAGGATGGAGAACAACAATGTCTGAAAGATAGGAGCGTTCATATGTGCATTTGTATGCACCAAAGGAGGCTGATCTACTGTATAACCTTCAGGGAACAGTACATCACTACCATCCCCTTCAAACGCTGCAAAGATGATGACTGAAGACAGAGAGAGCAGATGAGTAATGAAAGCTTTACCAGCAGGGAAACTGAGAAAAAATGTCAAGGCATTAATGAATGAAAGCAAGTAAGACAGTGGAAGAACAAACGCCTGAAAAGAAGAGAGCAGAAAGGCGGATGGGAAATCACAAAAGGAGATTGGTAAAGACTGCTGTTTACTGGTGGAGGAACAGCCTGCAGGGCTTGGAGTCAGACCAGCAGCAGAAATGCCACGACCAACAAACCAGCCACGACGTGCACATAAATCTTGGCTGAAAATGCAATTATATGATAATTCACAGGGCAATTCAATTCAGGGGTGCTATTTAGATCCACTCAAAAATGGCAACCTGATCACAACACATTTGTCAACACTATTAGCATAGAAATAAGTTTCAGCAGTCTCACAGCTAGAAAAAGAAATCAGCCAGAGGCAGCGCTTAACTTTCAATGGGATCAGTGCTGAAAAAGTCAAGAGTTTAATAGTTGGCTAGATGGGAGACTGGTCAGTCTGGATCAGAACGACTGATCTTGTTTAACACGTGTTGGACTGAAGTCGTAGTTCATCACACATGTGGCCCATTAACAAAAATGCAATACGATAAAATATGATCATACACAGCCCTTCATTCTCCAAGTGTAACACACAGACAGAGAATTGTGCTGAAGCAAGTCAAAGACAGGGAAAGGTCAAACACCAAGAATGCTGTATTTCCAAAAACAATAAGCCTTCTTCAAGATTTCTTTGACGTCGTACAGTTTCATTCAAACTTTTGCTGTTCTGTCACAAAGCCTGACAGAATGTGAACACAGCAGAGCAGAGACATTCACTTTGCTTTAAAGGTTGTATTTACTTCATCATTTTAGTTTCTATGTTTTATTTATAGATTTGACTCAACATCCATGTTTTTCCTAGAAGTCCTAGAACTTCTTAAACAGAACCAAATTAATAAGAAAAAGGACTTGTTAGTTTTTAGTTGTGAACTAATTTTAGGAATCTCAGACTGACAGCAAAAATACTGATAGTAAAGAGCTAGGCAGAGAAATGCTTTATCTTTAGACATCAATCAATTTAATTTCAGCTTTCAAATCTCATGGCGAGTCCCAGTCACTCTGGAAAGCTCGATGCTGATAACTGCTTCTATTTTTCCATTTTCAAGCTTCACAATCAAAGTCCACTCTCAAAAAAAAGAAGAAAATTGCTCCTGGCCTGTCTGGGACTCGAAGGAAAAGAAACACTGGCTGAATGTGGAAGGAAGTGGGGAGATTTACTCTGTGTCTGCACTAGGCCCAAATCTACAGTTAAATTCAATTCAGTTCAAAAAAGTTAAATATAAAACAATTATGTATTACTTTCCGGCTTATTTGCTTTGAAAAGAATAAAAACAAATCTCCGGTTAAATTAAAATATACTGTCGCCCATGAAGTCGGAATGATTTTGTTTTCAGCAACGTGCCTCTTTTTTATTTCCTTTTTCATTTACAAAGACCTAATGAGAGGAGATTAAAAAAAAGTTTCATTCCAGCCTAATAGACATCATTGTCTTCCACTGATGTGTTTAAATGAAATAAAGAAACCAAAACACAAAGAGCCGTCTGATAATGAATGGCTCCTTCAAATGCGTTTGGACAGATTTGGCTGTATTGATTTTGGTTGTTGTCCTGCTGAAAGATCCACCAGTGTCCTAAAGCTAGAGTGGGAAGAGATTACATTTTTCTGTTTCTGAAACAGCAAGACAGCTCAACAATGTTATGTCCTCACCTTCATGTTTCGCTGTGGGAACTGGGTTTTTTTTTTTTAAGTTGAAGGCCTCCAACTTTCTTCATCAAAAAAAGCAGCATCCGTTCATCCAAACAGCTCAAATCTGGTCTCCTCGGACCAAAGGATAGACTTCCAGATCTCCTCCCCATGTTTCAGATGTTCACGATCAAACTTTGGTCTGGTTAAGATGCAATATCTCGGGGGTTCTCCTGTTATCTCCTCCTCGGGGTGACAAACTTGATGGAGAACCCTTGAACATCCATCTGAGAAACATCCAGTCCAGAAGAGGACGTTTCAGGAACAGAAACCCTTGTCTCTACTGTTTTTGGAGATCCTATCTTTTTGACCACGTCCATCTCTCAGGGGAGGACGTAAACTTGCCACTTGGGTTGGATGAGAACTGTTTGGATGTTTATCCGTTTAAACAAACACCAGCTAGGATCAAACTCCCGTCGGGCTGTTTTGGTTTTCTCTCTGTTCTGTTTAGCTGGTGACCTCATTAAATCCCTGTTCACATGGACACATTAGAGCTGAGCTGTGGTGGAGGCTCTCTGCAGGGAGGTGGGCAGAACCGTGGCTGGTTTCCAGTTGCAGAGGTCCGAGAGCCTCAGTCATCCCACAGTGACCCGTCCTGAGGCAGCGTTGTTGGGAAGCAGCCGGAGGTCCAAGCAGCTTAACTCGACTCATCTCCTTTTCTTTCTGTATCAGCCACTCAGCAAAAGCAGGAGAATCTGCATTTCCTCTCTCAATATTACGGTATAAATGTCTCTATGTGGTGGTTTTTGCTTCTTTATTTAAAACGTTTTTGAGTCTCATTGCAGACATTTTTCTTGACTTTGAGAATTCTTTTCTTTTTCTTTTTTTGTTGATGTTCAACTAACTTCTGATGAGCCATTCTTAAGTGATAACTACAAACGCCCTGTTTGTTGTTGACAGCAGGACGTGGCTTGTCCTAAACAGAGAACCCAAACAAGCAAATATGAAAGACAACAATGCACAGCTATATACAGACATTGTGATATGAGCTGCTTCTCCTGCAATAATACAAGAAGCTGGCCATATACTGAATTTACTCTCCGCTTTTAAAATCAAATCTTCACCAAAACATGTGTTGTTTTTCTGCTTCTTTTCCTACCAGACAGACTGAAGGAAAATGCAATAAAGCTTGCTTCCGTAGTTTACCTTCATCTCTTCTGTTTGTCTCGTTTTCTTCATGTGGCTTTTTCTTTTTCTTCTTTTTTTGCCCACTCTCGTTTCATCTCATCCCTCCTTTTCTGATTTCATTTGATATGAA
Source organism: Zenarchopterus dispar (assembly GCA_028564865.1). Lineage (NCBI taxonomy): Eukaryota > Metazoa > Chordata > Actinopteri > Beloniformes > Zenarchopteridae > Zenarchopterus > Zenarchopterus dispar. The sequence continues at coordinate 39,754 of JAOWBL010008438.1, forward strand.
GCTAAGTGATTTGCGCTGTGTTTCGGAAGCAACCTTGTTTGGGAGACCAGAGCAGAAGTCTGACAACCACTTTTCCCAGTGACTGTAATCTCTCCAGGCTCTCGGCCCGGCTCGGCCTTTGTTCTAACCCGAGCCTGGACCTGGAAGCAAATGCTCTACCTCATGCTCCGGTCTGACGTTGATGGCCCTAACTCTGCCAGCATCCTGCTGAGCCAGAGCCTGCTCGGCAACCAAACAAACTGCTTTTTGACTAACCTTGATTTCCTGCCAATATGCATCCGTACGAGCAAAACAGAGCAGATCTTCCCTTTAGAAACACTGACAGTGGAAATCCATAAAATGTCAATCCATAAAGGCTGGGTAGCATTTCAAGAAGTATAAGGGGTATTTTTTCTTTTTATTGGTTTAAATCATATCTGCATTCGAATATTAAAGGCTGAAAGGAATCTTTGTATTAATGGCATTAATATGGAATGAGTTGTCATGTATTGCTGAAGTGCCTTAAGATGAATATAAATAAAGCTGAAGTGAACTGAATTTGAGTTAGCTTCACAAAGCAAAAAAGGCAGCATGTCATTTGATAGTAAACTATATTTGTATAGAGCTTTTTAAGTGCTTAACAAAGCAGAGAATTCAATTCAGCATAAAAGACACCCAAAAACCTATGAAAACAACAATAATAATAAATGCCAAGCTCAAGAAACCGACAGATTGTCCCAAAGCTTTCCTTCACCCTGGACAAGCCTGTATTGTAGGGTTTAATCACTACTTCATTTCACACTGATCCATGATTATTGTTTATCTGAGTGGAGTGTTTGCTACGCCCGGACACGGTTAGTTTAAGAATATGAAACAACTCAACTTTTGTATTTACTGTGCTGACTTCTATAGGATGAACTTGATGAAATGGTGAACACCTGGAACTCCCAAAATCTAATAATTAAATGTTATTTAAATGGAAAACAAATGACTGGATTTCTTGTTTGGATCTCCTGTTGTGACTGGTGATGTTGTACCTCTGTTATAGGAACGTACATGTGTGGCCGTCTACTTCCTCCACAGTAGCTGGCAACGAATGCTCTCAACTTTGTGTGATCACCAGCAGACCTTGGGGAATCAGCCAGATCGCTGCCTGGACTCTGGATCCCTGAATCCCAAACTCAAAGCAAGTGAACACGCTCGTTCAGTTTAGTGCTCGTCACATCAGGGAATGTGTCATAACCACCATCCACATTCACCAAAGTCTTGCTCTCACGACAGATCCAGGATGAAAAACAAGACTTTAGACAGGAGTCAGGCTATAAACGCAAAACTGACTCTCTGAAGAAAACAAAAAAAGAAAGAAAGAAAGCAGTTTGATATTTCTTCTCTCATTGGTCTTGATTATGGACTGGAAACTAGGAACTGTATTCCTGCTGCGTTTCACACTGATCTTCATTATGAGCTGATGAAGGTTTGACAAATGTAGTGTGGTTGCAGTGCTCTCTGGTGGAAGAACATGTTCGTGTCAGGATGTGGTTTTTCCTTCTCAAGGACAAGACGGTATTGGTGCACAGAAAGTTAAGAGATAAGTTATTTTGTAGATCGATGGTTTTATGTTTCTCTGATTATCACATAAACATCTCACAGAAGATGTTCCCAAACTGTATTCTGTTTTAACTCACTATAAATCACATCTGGGGGGGTTTACCTCTTTGCTAAACTAATCAGCAGGTATTTTGCATTGCTGTGTGGGCATGAATGTGAAGCATCTTGAATGTGAAGCAGAGAAAGGAGAAGACTGTGGATTTTAGGAGGAGCAGAAATAAGTTGAACGCTATTTTCATTATGGGAGAAGAAGTGGAGGTGGAAGAGGGGCAGAAACACCTTGGTGTTCACCTGGATAGCAGACTGGACTGGATACAACACTGATGCTGTTTACAAGAAAGGACAGAACAGACTTTACTCCTTTTTAGAAGCTCAGGTCCTTCAGCATTTGCAGCAATGTGCTGAATATCTTCCATGAGTCTGTTGTGGAGAGTGTAATCACTCCTGTGGTCATCTGTTGGGGAGCAGCATCAGAGCCAGCGACTTAAAGAAACTGAACATCTGAAAAAGAAGGTTGGTGCTGTTCTGGGAACTGTTCTGGAGCCTCTGAAGGTGATTGGGGAAGATGAACACTTCATAAAATAAAAATGTAATGGATAATCCTGAGCATCCTCTTCATGACGCAGCGATTCAACAAGTCTTCAGTTAAATGTTTCCTCAAACCAGCTGCAACACAGACAGGAGATCCTTCCTGCCACAGATACACTATAATCATATCTAACCTTACCAGGACTCTCTGAAGAAACTTAAATCATGACAGCTTCTGTAAAATATCATTTCCTTCCAGGGATTAATAAAGTGTTGATGAAATGAACTGAAATCATCTCTTGACAACCTTCCTTTGTTGTTATGTGACTGGTGATTTGGACAGTACATCTTCAGACAGGTTTGGTGAAACAAGTCATTCAGAAAATTATAAGAAAACAATTGTGTTGCAGAGTAAAGCAGTGGTGATGGATATGTTTCCAATGAATGGAGAAAATGAAAAGGTATCCTGGTTTCAGACAAAAACTTCTGAATGTGAAAGCCCTCACGGACCACAACCAGGGTGCTCCAAAGGATGACAGAAAACCACCCTATGTTCCCACAATGAGTAACTTTTTAGTACACTTTATTAGAACATCATTTGACATAAAGAATGGATTATTTTCCTTTTAGTATCAAAGCCCTGATTCTGAACTTGATCAAACTCTAAAACA
>JAOWBL010008444.1:0-27462 GCA_028564865.1 Zenarchopterus dispar
TATATATATATATATATATGTACTGACAGTGATAAAATGGAGGGTAGTGAACCAGCTTTGCTGCTGTTCAGCTGTTGATCTGGAGCCACATTTTAGTTTTTATAAATCAAAGGAAAGGAGCAGAAACTGTTCTGTTTTAACCACTATCTCCTGACAATTTTATAATAAAATATCTGGTACTCGGGACCAGCGTCCTGCAAAGGTTCTTACCCCTTAGTCCCGCCGGCTGCAGAACTTCTGTGGTCCAACTGCTGCAGGCTGGTGCTGTTCTAGTCAGTGGGACTGGTCCCACTAGAAGTGCCATGGCTTGTACCTAAAGTGTTGTAAAATCAATCATCCTGCTGAGTCTGGTGTGGCATTCAATCGCAACCGAGTCACATCAGTTTACGGATGGCAAATCAAGCTGGAAGGAAGCCAGACAGATAAACACGTAGAATATGTTCAGATTTCAAAGTAATACATCACCAGCAGGCTCCGATTCGACATTATGTTCGCTGATGGTGAACAAGTCAAGAGGGTCTGAAAAGAGATTTCAATCATCGGTGAGGAGACGACAATTTCAGAAGTCAAAGGGCACATTTTAACCCCACCCATTGTCTTTATAATGATACTGGCAAAAAGGACAAAGCATCTCAAGAGAAATGTCTTTAAATGAGCAAATTATCATTTTGAAAACTTTTCGGCAAACCTGTAACTTCATGACTCCGTCTAGATGGGAAAAGAAAAGCTTACACTCATGTTGAGGAAGGTGCCAGCCGTGCACTAACTGTACATATGCGTTTAGAGAAGTCACAGGAGCACTCGCTTTTGCTGTCAGGAATTGTTAGACTTTCTTGTGCACGCGTGTGGAACGATCCTCCGATGATTGAGAAGTGATCAGATTAGCACCAGCAGCCAACTGCGTGCACACAAGGCCACAGGAATAAATATCTCCATGAGTGGTTGGAAAGGAAGCCATCAAAATAAAAAAAAAAAAAAAGTGCTAAAGGTCTTATCCGACAACAAAAATGGAATATCTTAGAAACCTATGAATCAAGAGCCAGGTAATACATTAGATTTTTTTTTTACATTGAAACACATATAAACACATACATATATTACACATGTACCACACTAATTTTATCCTCCAAGTTGTGCAACAATTGTTTGTTGTTCTGGTTTGACGAAGAAAAGAAAGAATGACTGACAGGATAGTGATGGATGAGCTGTCGCTCCAAATGAGTCCCAGCATCATATCCCTGGAGCCAATATTTGTGGTCTTACAAAAGTTTTGCTGTTTTATCTGGGCATCAATAACAATTAGATATGTGTAAAATCTGAAGGGGATTCTTTTAGTCTGACCACACATGTAGCCTTTACCTACCACTGTGGGACTGGAAAAATACTTAATATCTTTGAAATGTAAAGAGAGCTTAAGTCAATTAACAAACACTCAATAAAACAGAGAGAAAATATTTACCCCACTTTGCCAAAGATTTTGGCACTGGCATCAGACCGATTTTGAAATGTCAGGAAGGTTAAAACGAGACATTTTTATTAGCTGCAAAGTTGCTGAACCACACTGGAAAGCACACATCATCTAAACCGGCCCTGATCCACTGCTGTTAGCGCACTCAATTTATGGAATTGAGTCCTGCTTTAATTTGCATCCTAATTTGACCCTGACACCGCTAACTGATGCTCACGGTGCTTTTATTGCTCCCCAGTTTTTAATCAGTCAGCTGCTCAAGTCTGTCCAGAATGCCAAAGGTCTCAGCCCTCATTCCCACTGTTAACAGGCTCAAAGTGTTGGGGGCCGACGTTTAATCCTCCTATCATTGTAAAGCAGAAAAAATAAAGGCATGAAATAAGAAAATAGCTCTATGATTTTTGTGTACTATCACAGAACCTTCAGTTACACCGACCTACATTTTCCCAGAATGCCCCTTGGCAAACCTGAGGGAGTGTGCCTCAATGAGTGATTATACGTGTAGGTGGAGGTTGAAGATCCGTTCCGCTGGAGCTCTTCCAGTTGACAAGAAAAGAAAAAAAAAACAAGAGTCACACTTCCCACTCAAAATTCACCTTGTCAAAACAGTACATTTTATTTAGGTCTTTTTTTTTTTAAGTAGCTGTTGTAGTGCAACAGTTATGTGCAGTATATGTGAATATGTCTGCATTTTCCATCATGTTGGAGCAGTGTACAGTACATCTTCTGTCCTTCTTACAGTGCGGCTTAGATATGGCAGAGCTCTTTGATGAAAAAAAAAATCCACCACTTCTGTTTTTATGATAGGATGACAACAACTGAACAATTGTGGGTTCAGGATTCCAGTACAACGAGGGTTGGTGCTTCTCATGTGACATTTGAGCTTCATTTCAAAGATGTGGAACTCCTGAACATCAAATGCTTCAAATGCATTTACTCTGTGAATGCTTCAGAACTCAGACCCTATACAGGGGAGGAAAAGTATTCAACCTCTTTATAACATATTGGCTTACTTCATCCAAAAATATGATCTAAAACACAATATTGGATGGAAAAGCATTGCACTGAAGGTGCTAATACACAAAAATGGGAACTTTTCATGCCTTTATTAAAGACCCCTCCTCTTTAGTATTCACCATGCTGGAGGAAAAGATAAATGAACCCTTCATGTTCATATCTGGCTAAACTTTCTACGGCAGCAATGATTGAAGCAGGTTTTTTTTTTTTTTTTTTTTTTTTGTAGATCTGCATCAAACTTCCTGATTTTACAGATGGCAGACTTATAAACAGAGATGTTTGCCATCTCCAGAGACGTCCTTAAGTCTTTAGCTCTTGCGAGTTCTTCTTTGGAGTCATCTTGGCTGGGTGCCCACTTCTCAGCCACAGTACTCCAGCATCTCTATTCATAAAACATTTGTCTAACTGGACTGATGGATGGCTAAACACTTTGGGATTACTTTGTATATTTTTCCAGCCTGAAGCAGATCAGCTGCTCTTGACCATAGATCATCAAGAATATATATATATATATATATATATATATGCACTTTTTTTTAAAAAAAAGGCATAGCTCAAATCAACAGATGCTGTGAAATATATTCCATCTAAAATGCTGTAAATGACCCCTCTAAACTAATTTCATTTTATTTCATTAATTGAACTCTGGGCATGCAATCAAGTGCCTTTACTTAGCTTTCAAGTTATGAATCTGTGGGTTCACTTACTTTTTCCATCTCACTGTAAATATTTTATGGTTTGCTTATTGAAGACAAAAAAAAAAAAAAATCAAAGTAGTTTCTTTCCTTTCAGCTTAAATCCTTTATGAATATTACATCTAATATTGTGCCTTTGATAAAAATCAAATTGCATTTTATAGCAAAGTCAATCAGAAAACCAGTTAGGTTCATGGCACTTAAAAATACAATTAAAGATAAGTTAGCAAATTTTATTGTTTCATAAAAGGCATTTATGTAATTCTTGATGGGACGGGAGCCTCAACATGAAATTTAAAGTCATCACAATATCATCAATCACATTACAGCTGCACATACAGTATATTACTTTCATTTTATCCTCCACTTTATCGGAGGACATAAAGATGTAGTTCAAAGTAATGTAGTAGAAGGTTCAAGTAGTTTTGTTGATGAAAACAGCTTCAGTAGTGGGGTAGAATTGTCATTTGTTTTAGTTTTGAACACCGTACAGTACAGTATGGGAAGCTTTTGTTTTTGTGTATATTGTGGGTATCCCATATGGTACACGATTTCCCTCGTATGAGGTTAGACACTCATGTCACAATAACTCCCGGTGCTGGAATTTCTGTCCACATTCCCCTTTGGATTTAGTATCCAACTGGAAAACCCACATGAGAGTCTCTTCTGGGTTTTTAGTGATTTTGTCCTCTTTCTCTCCCCATCCCTGCCTCTCTGGTTCTACATGGGTCGCCTGAGCAGTGGCAGGTGCACTCATGGGGCGGTGGAGGATTTTTGCCAGCAGCTTGAATGAAGGCTTTATAGACTGACTTTCAATGTCCCTCCTGTCCCCCCCACCCTCCTGCGTTATCTTAGGAAAGCTACTACCATCTCTGTTATGATCTACAGCCCTCCATTTGTGGCTTCTCCCTGCCAAATGACAGGGGCTAGATCTCCAAGGGGGCTGCAGTGCTCCATTTTAATCAGCTCCCTCTTCTCCCTCACACACACACACACACACACACACACACACACACACACACACACACACACATATCCTCGGCACACTGACAAAATCTGCATGTAACTTCAAGGCAACCAGGCAAGTGACAGACACACAAGCCTGACACCACAGCTTTCAAGAAAAATTACAGCAAAATTAAGTTGGTGCGCTGCAAGGAAGATAAAATTAGTCAGCACAGCCTGTCATTGACACTTCTCTGTCCAAACACCCTGACTGCTGTAAACCCAGAGATGAGAATTAGCTCTCCAAAAGTCAGCTACATTTTTTTTTTCTTTTAATATTTTAAGAATTTTATGCAGTGATTACATATTGCTGTGCAAAAGGGATCCAGGGATGTTTGCAGCTTATGCAAGCTTGTACGTTTGCCTCTTGAAACATTTTTCTGTCCTTACTGGCAAAGTCACAAATGGTTGGCATCATATAATACATTAAATTGATTGTTTCAGGTTATAATGTCGGTCAGGAGTTTTCTATGAAGAGCAAATTTAAACCTGACCCAGTATATCCATGTTTTGGTTGTGTCACATACTTTGTTTGAACCCTGCCCCACTTTCACAACATAATTAGAGGAGCTTCTTCACAAATTTCCCCCGTGTGTACTGAACTCAATATGACGCCGCCGTTTGTCTCTGTGAGTGCCGCTGCCTGAATCCGTCGTACTCACAAACTTATTATTGGCAATTGACAAATGAGAATTTGTTTGGTTTCGATGGACCTTCATTAAAGTCCCTGAAGGCTCAAATGAAAGTATGTTGGGACCGTGGTTGTTCCAGACTCCCATAATGCTCTACTTCAGTTGGTATAGTTAGCAAGGTCCCTTCAAACGTCCTCACGTTTCCTGTCAGCTCTTCATCAATTGATTGATTGTTGAAACCAACACAAATTGTCAAGTGAAATCTTTAACCCCTGATTTCCCACTGGAAGTGGAAGTGCTGTGGTCCAGTTTTGTTCCAGTTTCGTGTCATTATCAGGACGACCTCAGGTCCCACAGGGAACATTTGAGAAGGGGGGTGCTTCTGAGTGCTGCCCCTTCCAAAAAGGTCTTAAGATCATGTGAGAATCTGCTCACTTAAAGACATACAGCTCACCATGTCCTGTCATTTCTGCTTTTGTACATTTAAAAAAAAGGATAAGTGGTGTTAGATACAATATCTTTTAAAGTCCTCATCCCTGTTTGAAATGAACCTCTCCACTTACGTCTGTGAAATTACGTTCATTTTATCCTGCAAGTTTCATGATATTACGAGTTTACACAAAGGGTTCAGGCTCATGTGCGAGTCACATGGTCATCTGCCTGTTTAAAGATGTGATCCCTGTCAATTTTCGCGGTTGCTGCTATTTTCCTTGTGCTGTCAAATACTATGTACTTTTCAGGTTCTAAACTGAACATCTGATTGCACATGGTTGAAATCTCTTCTCAGACCATCTCGTTGGGTCACGCACCGCCTCAGCTTGAGCTGATGTGGGTGAATTAGCGCAGATTTGCTGTCGCTGAACATCAAAATAGTTTTGGTGTTTATCCTCAGCAGAGTCGAGCGGATGGTTGCTTCCGGGATGCTTCCAAACCATGCAGCAGCGCCTCTGGTCAGACCTGTCTAAATGACTAGGACGGTTGTGATTCACAGTGGCTAGTGTGGCCCAGCTTGGCTTTAAATTTCTGTACTGCGAGGAAAGATGGAAATAACAACTGACTTCTTGTTTTTCAAAAGTTCAAAATCAGCTTAAACTCTAATACACCCAGTTTTCAGGCCATTTAGCTGTTATTTTAAGAGGTACACAATTGATAAACAGCTTTGAAAGACCAGGTATATCCATCCATCAGTTTTTTTTTTCCTCAAAATTCTGCTTACTTAAGCAGAATTTGAACATATGCAGTTTGTTCCTCTAAACTCCAGGCTCTGACCAGCCCAACACATGCATGTGTCCCCATGTGGGGTCACCTCTGGGTCCCTTAGACACGTTCCAAATATCCTCCAATTATTTCTGTCACAGCCTGTGACCGGCAGTAACATGTCGGATTGGTCCAGGAAGCTAACCAAAAACAGAAAAGTTAGTGGAGCATCAAAAATAGTACTCACTAAGGCGAGAAGAAAGAACATAGGATTCAGGCTTTTAAGATCAAAGAGTTCCAGGTAGTTTTTGAGTCAACATTAAAGTAAAACGGCACTATTGCGATACTTGATCTTTGGGATCAAAATGACATAAAATGGGATCTTTAATGATGAACAAGGTGAAAGGAGAAAAAGAAGAAGAAGAAAGCCTTCATTTGTCCCATAAAATAGGGAAATTGCATTTTTTGCAACTAAGTACAAGAACAGCAGCAGTAGAACAAAGAGTCCAAAAACTAGTAAAAATAGCTAAGATAAATAAGAAATTAAAATATAAAATAATACACATGTTTTATTTAAATTTTTATTTAAATCAAACTAAATATCTATCTAAATATTTGAATATACTTTGAGTATGTGGCTATGAGTATGCACAGTATATGGACATCAATAAGTATCAACTAGAGTACGTTGCACCAGTGATGATTGACGTTATAATACAGTGTAGCACATGATTGCAGCAATGAGTTTGACAAATAAATGATATAACACTGATACATAGTTGAGATAGTTTCAATTTATGGCTTTCCCGTGATATTTTTCTACTCCAACATGGATTGCAAAGCATTCTCAGAGACCTTAGTGGTCATAGCAGGTTAGGCCACTTTTAATGTCTCCATGCCCGTGGGCAAGGAGGGCAAGTCCTGGAGGGTGCTTCCAAAGTATCGACCTCATTCATTTAAAAATGAACATCCCCTTTCATACTTCATTGCGTATTCATGAAAGTCCCTTCACCGTGCAGTCTGCCGGCACCATTTTCTATCCCATCATCATCGGCGATGCTGCTTTAAAGGGGAAAAAAAAGGCCTTTGAAGGCCAATTTGTTAATCATTATCTGACCTATGCACTTGTGCTCTGAAGTGATGATGAATATTGATTTTTAAGTGCCCTCTCCTCCCAACCTCAGCATGTTTTAGATTTAAGACCTTGATAGAGAAACAATGCAAGCTAAAGCCAAATTGCTGGTTTGCCCTTTCCACCAGCAGGTGGGTTTGAAAACACACTTTGAGTTGAAGCTTCTGGGAATAAAATACTTTGCCTCCCACCCACAGTGATTCGTAATGATCTTCTATCAAACACCACGGCGACATTGCCCTCTATCAAATCAGTCACTCATCAGCCATCACTCTAGTGCGGAGGTTTTTAAGCGTTGGCACTGGTACTCAATCACTAGTGGCTCTGTGGCTTCACTAAATGCACCGTCCCTGCCAGGGACTCCATTGCCTTATTAAAGTGCAGTCACAGAGGCAGCGCCGTCACGATTTAAGATGCAGCCGGCAATAGGAAGAAATGAAGAGCATGCGGCAAGCAAATTCATTACACCTCTTTTGTTTATGGCACTTTAAAATAGAGCTGCTGCACAAAGGTCATGTGCTCACATGTTTTTTCGCTGCTGAGGAAGGACATTAAGGGCTGAAGGAACGGGTGTCAGTGTCTTGACCTTTCACTTACATATATTGGGTGTATTGATTTTCCACAGATATTCTTGCGCTACAAAAACCTGACTTTCAATTCCAGTCTGACTGGACATAAACAAGGAGGTAGTTGATGAAAACTCTAAAGAAACCAAGCATTGAATTTTTGTTGCTTGTTAAGTATTGTATACAGTAAAAGTGGGGGACTGCACCATGTGGACACGTGCAACAGCATGACAACTGAAATAAAAGACTACGATGCACTGAAGATGGGCTAATAAAAGGCTCATATTTCACAAAGATGCCATTCTGGTTGTTATTGTTTTTTTAAAAAAAGAATTTTACTTCATTATGAAGCATGAATTGAAATAAAAGTAGAAATAGCCATTCAATGCCTTAAAAGTTGCTTTATTAAGGAATTCTGAAATTATATCTTTTTTTATTTCATGAAGGATGATCAAGTGTATCTTGATGGAAAAGGAAACAGTGAAGTGTGTTTTCATACCATTTAGAGCTGTGATTCTCAGTTGTTGGGCCGCAACCTGTTTTCAGTGGGCTGTTGACCCGTTTTCAGTGGGTCACAGCCCATTTGTCTCAGGTAAAGATTAAGTATCTCAGTTGTTGGACCAGAACCCGTTTTCAGTGGTGTCGTGGACCCATTTTCAGTGGGTCACTGACCTGTTTTCAGTAGGCCATTGACCCATTTTCAGTTGGTTGCAGACTCATTTTCAGTGGGCCGCAGACCTGTTTTCAGTGGGTCGCGAATAGGTCTTCAGTGGGGGCCCATTTTCAGTGAATTGCAGACCCAATGTCAGTGGGTCACAGACCCGTTGTCAATAGGTTGCAGGCATTTGTCTCAGTTAAAGGTCAAGTGTCTCAGTTGTTGGGCCAGAACCCTTTTTCAGTGGGTCGTTGACCCCATTTTCATTGGGTCGCGGATCAGTGGGGACCCATTTTCAATGGGTTGCAGACCCATTTTCAGTGGGCTGTTGACCCGTTTTCAGTGGGTTGCAGATTCGTTTTTAGTGGTTTGGGGACTGGTGTTCAGTGAGGACCCATTTTTGTGGGTCACGGACCCATTGTCAGTGGGCCCACAGACATTTCTCTGGAGTAAAAGTTAAGTGTCTCAGTTATCTTTATTTAATATATTTTAAGTAAAACACCAATTCAGTCTGCTAAAATACTTTGACAGCTATGTCAGCCGTATGTTTGAAGCTCGACTGAGTAACTGATTACTTGTACTTGTACAGTGCTCGTTACATATTCAGTTAGTGGGCAGTTTTAATTCTGGAGACTCTAAGTTTTAAACTGTGTCATCTTCTCTTTAAATTTATTTGAGAACTTGAAAATTTTCCGGACCAGTTGAGAACCACAATTTTAGAGAATTGTTAGATCTTTCAAATTCTGTCTTTTATCACTCAGACTAGCCTAAATACTGTTTAATGGGCTCTGAACCTTCAGTAGAAGATTAAAACAAATATTCTGAGCTTCAATTAAGGGTGTTATTTTAACGCGAACAAAGGTTAATGATGCTGCTTTAAATGAAGTGATTAATGTGGTTTCACTTTACTTTTAAGTGCAAACACAAACTGACTGTTTTGTCAAGAATGTCAGCAGTATGAAAGCAACATTTATTTAATTTAAATATGAGTATACACATTCTGATGTATGGGAAGCAGTAATTCTAACTCTACTGAGTTACTGGTCCGTGGACTGGGGTGAGTCTGTGGAATAATGTGAGTCCACACATTAAGGCAAGCCCACAGGCTTCATCGGGCGCTGCTTCGGCTCCGGCGATACAGCTAAAATCCCAACAGCTGGAGCAGAAAGCTCAAAGGAAGAGTGGGGTTTTGTGTGTGTTACACTTAACAGGGCAGATGTAAATAAGTAAAAAACAAAACAAAACAAACAAACACACATTTTGTGAACAAAATCCTTATTGTTTTTTTTTAGCGTTTACTAATAGGTATAACTAGTACTCATAATATACCAAAATAATGCTTTTAATAAAATGAAATAATCTTACTTTAGAATACCCGCTGCATTTCCTCTACACCATAAACTTATGAACAAACTTGTGGACAAAAAATAGAGATGAGGTGTCAGAAAACTGATGTTAGGGCGAAAACATGACTTGTATCCACAGAATCTTGTATTACTTGTCAAAAAGTTCAGTTTGACATTTGTGAGTAGGTCTTAATGGCCTCAGGAAAGCTTTATATTGTAAGTTTGTACAGCTATGATAAGTCCAAAAGATAAAGCATGTCACCAGGAAAACTCAGTAGTTACTGTGCATTTCTACAGAGCGCAGATGGCTTGATGATTCTCATAACCCATCCAGGGACTTCAATATGCACATACCAGGAAGAATCTTCCAAGAATTTGTGGTACTACTGCATATTTAAGGTGTCTGAGTCCCAAAAATGGTACAGAGGTTCCTTTGCCTAACATCTATCGTGAGATACACGTATTCCTCTTCATCAGCAATTTAAATGTGAATAAGTTAAAGATTTTGACAGTTAAGGTTAGGACTGGCTGTTGAGAATTGGTTCTGAAATGGTTTTTGGTTCCAGACAGATCGGTTTGCCAAAGTACCACTTAGCTTCAAGGTAAACATTGGCGTTATCGTAACTTCCTTTATGCTGGCAGGGGTCACTCAGTCAAATTGATTCATGACTTTGTTTACCCCGAGTGTCAACATTCCAACTTCTGGTTTCAACCAGAAGTAAGAAAAGTTGCAGTTCCTTGACTGACCACTGGGGGTCTGGATCCAAAAGCAAGTTCATCTCCATTAAACTCAACATTAAAATGTCCCACAATCCAGCACAACTGCGATGGACTGGCGACCTGTCCAGTGTGTACCCCTGCCTCTCGCCTGCAATGGGCTGGGATTGGCTCCAGCAGACCCCCGTGACCCAGTAATGGATTCAGTGGGTATAGAAAATGGATGGACAGATGAAGGGTGTGGTCTTTTGATTGGTGCCCAGCACAGACAAAAAGTCTTAGCAGTTAACACTGTATTAAACTCTGAGCTTCTGAGCTGTAAATGAGGATCTAGCAGAGCATAGTCATTCATATTTTACAGTTTGTTGGGCTGTTAATTGTACTAGTGGGTTGCAGGGACTGCCTGTGAGATGGCCTGGAAGGATGTGAGGATGAAGCTCAGCTAAGCAGCAGGCTACTTGTCTGACTGTCTGTCAGCTAAACACAACCAAAATGACATTTGAAGTTGGAGCTCCTGTTGGAAATGTTCTTGCTCCTCTGGCATGGATCAGCTGAGCTGCGAGCTCTGGGTTTTTTCAGGATCCAGTGGAGCTTTTCCAGTCCTTGTTTTGGGACATATACATTGAGAATGAATTCAAAGTAAGATTAATCAGCATCACAAGTTAGCAAAGGCTAAGCAAGACAAGCTAAGATAACTAACTTTGATTGATAAAGTGGGCATGTTTCAGCCAGTTTATGGGATGACATCACAGAGGGCGTGTCCAGATCTTCTTATCTTTCCAATCATGGCTGAACATTCTAAAGTGTAGGCTTGCTCTTCCAAGTGTAATCCCAATGTAGAAAAATACAAAAAATAATATTATGTGTCAGAGAATCATCAAAAAAACATTTTCAAACAGAACTTTGTATATTGCTGAAAACAAACCAGGCATCATTGCATCTACCGGGCAGCCTCCAGGATCTAGTTCTGATGGCATCTTTAATAATGGTCATCTGCCCACCCAGGCTTTGTCAAGTAAAGGGAACCAGACGTTACAAAAACTGGCCTGGCATTAGGTCAGAATGTAGATAACGGTTGTATTAAGCTTGCTTTTTGATTCATTTGAATTTTACCTTGAAAATTCAAACATTTCTCTTTTATTGACGTACGTGTGTGTGTGTGAACACAGAGGAAGTGAAATGTGATTCAGAATGTTGAGGGTGTGTAAGAGGCCAGTGTCGACTGCACTGATGAACTGGGATCCAAAAGCAAACCTGGCATTTGGCACAGACTGACTCTAAAATAAACTTCACAGTAAAAAACATGTTAAACTAAAAAGTCTAAGATGAAAGCAGGAACACTTTGTAATTGAATCTGTTATTTTTTTATGCATTTTATTCTCATCAGATAAAACTGTCTTGGTTTTGCTTTTCTTCACACATTTATTCTTCATTTTCTCTCATCCTTTGAAGACATAATGCAGCTTTTCTTTTTGTTCATCTTCACTCACCTGACCTTTCTACTCTCTGTGTTTGGAGGATCGTGAGAGATTCTCCCAGCTTTCAGAACAAGCTGAAATTAAAGTTGTATCCATGTGTAAAATAGCTTTTTGAATCAAAATTAACAGCCAAAGGGGAAAAAAAACTATTTAGTGTCTCAGGATCATGATTAGCGGGGTACTGGAGCAGAAGATTGACAGGCAGTGGGGTGTCTGCAGCAATGACAGTTTTATACCAGGGAAAGCTCTCTGTTTAACAGTCTATCCTCACCTCACCTGTGAAACAACAAAATAATTCAAGTGGCTGAAGCGTCGTTTCCTCATCGGGCTGGTTGGACTCTCCCGTCAGTAGTTCAGTCATTCAAAAGGGGACTCAAAGCAACTTAGAGTCACCGAGCTTCCACATTTAAATAATCCAGGTGAGGTGGTTAGAAGGCCTCCTGAATGATGTCTTGGGAAGGTGTGTCAGGCATGTGCAACAGGGGCAGGCCGAGGACGTTCTGGGGAGATGATATGTCTTTGTTAACCTGGAAAGGCTTCTGTGTCCTCCTGGAAGAGCTGCAGAAGGTGTCGGGAAGTGGGAGATCTAGGCCGAAGTCTTCAGGCTGCTGCTTCTGCAACCCAAACCCAGAGAAGCAGAAGTGGATGGGTGGATGGATGGATGGATGGATGGATGGGTAGATGATAGAAATACAAGGCATATCAATAGGGCAATTAATAATTGTGAGTTTTGTTCACAGTTGTGCCATTTCAACATAAATATAATGTTGTATATAAGTTTGGTGAAGTTTAGTTTGTAAGGGCTAGAGGAGCTAAAACTATGATTTTCTGATATTTTTACTTTAACATAACAGCACATATGTGTTCATACTTGGATTTCAAAACAAACCATTTTAAAATGAAATTGTACAAATTTGTACTGAAATCTCATAAATAAATTCAAAAAAAGCAACTGAAGAATCTAGAAACCTCTTGAAAATATGGAATTTTGAAAAAACAAAACAAAACAAACAAAAAAACAAAAAACAGGGATCTTTCATCTCAGTGGAAAAATTAAATGTTCATCACTACTTCTTTATCCCTATAATGCTAGATATAAATCCCAATTATGTCCTAAATTAAAAGTTATATAATTTCTGAGACCTCTGTACCACTCCCATAGTCAAAAATAAAAGAAATTAAAAAAACATTACAAAATGAAATCACAGAATCAATTCACAATGACACAAAAACACATATTTTGAATTTATTAAAGACAAGATTGGGGGTGTTTTTAATTTCAGTATGTTTTAAAACCTTCTAATTACCAATAATAGGATTTTCTGTGTTATTTCATATATGAGGCTGTAGGTTTTACATTATCTCAAATCAACACCTGATTTTGCACATTGACCTTAATGCTGAATATTCATATAAACTGTTGAGTCTTATGAGAAGTACAGTTTATGGTATTATTCAATATTCAGTGTACACCACATGTAACACTCCTGAAATAAGTTAAACTGCTTCTACTCCAGCTCAAAACGCTGATTATAAAACAAATAAAGGTTTGACATTTTTAGCACACAGCAAAACATATATAACCAATGCACTCATTATCCATGTTCGGATACTTAATTGATCCCAGAGTGATGAAAACGGCTGGCTGCACTCCTTTTGCTCCGACTTTCTGTGCGTGGACTGCAAACAGAGCACAATTTAACAATTAGCAGGCAGCTGCACAGCAATAAATGCCTAATTGGTCCGTGTTTGTGATGTAACACAGAAAATCACATGTGGCATTCTGCACAATTGTGCCGTTCTGGCAGACGTCCAAAGCACAGCTGAAGCGAGGGGAGAAAAGAAAAAGAAAAACAAGGGTTCAGTCATGGAGTGAACTTTTCTCGTGGCTCTTGATGTAATTAATCAACCTTTACAGGACAAGGGTCACTGAAAGGTCGGAGTATTGAAAAACTCTTACGGCTGAAAAGTGATGAAAATGCTGTGTCAAACAACACTGACCTTCTTCTGTCTCTACCTTTAAACTCTGCGATTATCCAACACTGTGAAGAAGCTCATTTGTGAAATGAATTGCCTTCACGGTATAGACTTAATTGCGTGCCACCTTTCAGCTGATAATACCATTTATTCTCCCGGTCCCAAATACCAAACGCAGTGTTGTTGCATCCTGCACAACAGCATGGCGAATCTGTGTGTTTTCATGCTGAAAACAGATGATGCGTAATGAGAGATGATGTATTTGTTGATGCATGTTGTTTTCATGCAGCATCAGTGCAGAGAAAAGCTTCGTCATAGTTTACTACGAGAGCTATGATTCATGCTTGCGGTGAGTGGGCCGGAGAGTGGACCACACTCAATGAATCAATGTGTCAAAGCTGATACCAAACGCTGTCCTTCCAGGCCAAATTGGGGATAAATTCTATGCTGTAAATTAAGTCTGAAAGTAAAGTCAATAGCTCTGTAATGATGAACCGAGTCTGAACAAAGTAATAGGTAGGAAGCATTGATCTTTTACAGGAGTATGACTGCACTTTCAAGCCCTCCGTTGACTGCTGAACTTCAAAGGTTGTCTGTTTGAACATGGATGACATGCACAGTGCACCATATGATTCTGAATTTTAAGATTTGAAAGCGTAAAGAAAGGTTTGTTGGTGCAGAAAACAGAGTAATGAGGACTAGCGAGAGCTGCTGAACTTCCTTTGCATGCCGTCTCCGTTTTGTCCCTCTCATTATGTTAGGAAACTGAAAGCTAAGTGAAGTCCTTTCGTATCAACCTTGAACTAAAATGCCAGATGTTAATTTTCTGTTCACAACAAAGGTGCTTCATGGTGTTTTGCCTTTTCTTTGTCAAGCGAACAGTGCTCTGAAATGAATTTGATGCCAAAAGTGGAGGTTTCCCAGCTCTGAGGTATGCTTGACAAATTAGTGTTGCTCCTTTTCTGTTTTGTAGATGCTTTTAGATGCAGTAGATAATGAATGGATGCTACGGCTGTCACGGTAAATCATCTTAGAGCCAAAAGTCAAAATAAACCCCTACTTTAGAGCTGTAAACAGACCATAAGGCTCTCACTTTGAAGCAGTTTTTCTTCGTCCTGGTCCACGGCGCCCGCTGCTCGTTTAGCACATTTTTGGCTTTTATACATTACAGAATCTGTGTATGCACTTGTGCATGCATGTCTTCCATTTAAGCAAATTTATAAGAGCTGATTAAATTTGAGATAAAGTGTTTTTCATCTGTGGTTTTAACAAGAGAGAATAGAATATCATGGCTATCTCTAGTAGTTATCTCATTATCTCCCCACACAAATGAAGGACACAGTTACACTGATTATGTTTTTCAAATTCCCTAATCAGAATCAACATGACCTCCGACAATTTTCACAGTGCTGTCTGCCACGTGCACTTTATATTTCTATTAACCACTCAGAATCTTAATTTGGCGAAACAGTAAATTCACTGAGAGCATTTTGTGGTTGTGAAAAACCCTCTCAGCTCTTTTCAGTTATTTCCAGTGAAAGTGGAAGCTACTTTCAATTAGGAGTCTGTTTACAAAATGTTTGACTTTGATACGAAGAGAGAAACTCTGACAAAGACAGCAGTAAGTCTTTAATCAGTCTGTTAAATCTTCTTTTGCAGCGGTTCATGCACCCGTGTTCAAACCGAAGTCCTCGACTCTCAGGATGATGAAACAGTGTTGACTTTACCTTACGGAGGTTGTTAGACCTCCGAAGGTGTCTTCATGTTCTGCAGTTTCCAGCATGTGTCGTAAAGCCGAAGAGGAATGATGCTGCTGCTGTTGTCCGCAGGGAGAACCCAAATGAGGATTTACAGGGAAGCTGAGAATATTGACGAGTGGAGAGTTGCTGATCAATGCCTCCAAACATCAAACAAATTCACAAACTTTCCAGCAACTGTGAATGGAAAAAGGAGAAATCAAATTTGGTTTATTTGATTTAAGGAGTCCAAGCAGCAACGGTGCAAGAACTCTGTTTTAATTGTTAGGATTATTGTGTTTCCACTATAAGTGTCTGGTTAGGAAAAAATACACATCCAACAGGCATCAAACCTGGTACATAGATTCTGGATCGCCTAATGACAATTACAATTACCTTGGCAGGCCTCTAGGTGGTCCTATGATAAGAAAACTTAGTTTTGCCTGTATCCCGAGATCCCTTTGAACTAGAACAACAGTTTTCATTTTTCAAAAACTCCTTTGGAGTTCCCATATCAGTTCCACCTATCAATCCCAGTAACTGCTAACTCATTTGTGCTAAAATCAGCAAAAATCTAATTTGTAGCTTTAATATGTGACAGTCAAAATCTAATGAAACTTTGGTTCTGATACGATTGTTGTTGTTTTTTTTGTGTGTGTGTTCCCCAAAAAAGAGGAACCATGCTGCCAGTGTTGTCATTATTTGGGTCAATACAATATTTTGAAAAGTGAAATGTCACATTTCTATTCACATTTTAGTTCCTCTACTTTTCTGATTATTAAAATTTAACCAAAAGAGTAATATAAAAAACACCTCTAAGCTTTTCCCTCCAGTTGTGACAAAATTTGTTTTATGTTATCTTCCAACACCGCTGACAGATGTTTATCAATTGTGATTTCTCAAGTTGTCTCAAAGTTATGGGCCAGTCATAATAAATAAGTGATCCTTAAAGGCTCTGACAGGCCAATATTTTTTGATGGAACAAAAGGAAACGTAAATTTGTTCTCCACTGCAGGGTGTTGACACCACTGACTTTTGGGCTGCTATCGCTGGAATCTGTTTGGACTTTGACAATGACTGCTTACGGCCATAGTCCCTCTTTTAAAGAAACACAAACCAGATGGATCTGATAGTTTCTTATCCATACAAGAAACCATCCATCCGTCCGTCCATCTGTCCATCTGTCCGTCCAGCCATCCATCCATCCACCCATCGTAATGAAAACTCTGCTGAAACCACTGAAATGTGATATCTGTGCAAAAATTCCTGACCCGGTGACTCAATGAGGCATCACTCATTATCATGAGAGATCTTCAATTAATCAGATTAATGAAGCGCCACAAGCAGAACTAGAACTATTTAATTCAACCAAGAATTCTGACAAATGAGATAATATTAAAGTTCTGAAGACTAAATAATGGTATGAAGTGAAAATCAACTGCACAGTTCACCATCTGAAGGCAAACTCTTGCTCTGTGAGTTGCACACATCTTTCCCTAATCCCACATTAGTTCAGTATTGTGGGTGAGGAGGCAATGTTAACAGTACTTTGGGGAGTAATTAAGTGAATCCACCTTGCAAGAATGTTCTGTGCTGTGCTATATAACACATAGCTGCAGCGCTGATTGATAAACGGCAAAAGATAAAGTACCTTTGCAAAAACTGCTGCAGCCTGAAGATAAAATAAAGGGGGGTGGGGTTGCAGAAGCTCTTTCATGATTTTGTTTTACAAAAGCAAAAGCTTGGCATGAATGCCCTTTGTGGAAACAAAAATAAAACTCCGATAACTTTCTGTTCATTAAAATAATATAATCATAAATAAAGCAGGTATAGAAACATTAAGGCACATTTAGTCTGTACCATGATTCCATGAAAAAAAAAGTGCTGACAGATAAAGGAATCTGGGGAAATGAACATAAAAGAGAAGATGGAGTTTTCTGAAGCTCATCTAGCAGCTGTTACTCCATAAAACTCCTCCTTTCTTGCTGCCTTCTTATATTCCAAATATAGACTCATTTGACATCTCATTCTTTCACATGCACCTCATCACAAGCTCTCATGTGGATGTGCTATAAAAGTCAGTTTCCTGTTTCCCAAAAGGACTCTGTGAATTTCTTTTATGTCTTAAAAGTCGTCTGTCTGTGATATAAGAACAAATCAGGTCGAAGATTCGTTAGGATAAATTTTTGCCAGTGTAAATTTCTGTTTCTGTTCTGTTTACACCTGCTTCTACTGATCAGTAGGACGGATATTCTGGACCCATGTGAAGGGGAAGTGACGGTCTCAAAGCTGGTGTCAGTGCTTTACTTGAACAGAGCCTGATGGCATGGCCTCAGTGGGAATGAAGTTAGATTCACTTTTTTAATCTTATGTTTTGTTTTTGGTTTTTTTTGTAAAAGCATCATCAAAATCATCTGATTGTAGTGGGTCGCTGCATCAATCAATCAAACTTTATTTATAAAGCGCTTTAACACTCATAGAATGACCAAAGTGCTGTACAGGTACATATAGAAATAAAATGCATCAGGCAAATACAATAACATGTATGGCTTTTTTAATCAGAATATATTGCATTTTTCATTATGTCATTCTTTACTGAACTAAAATAAAGCTAAAAAAAATTAAAAATTAAAAAAAAGTAAATCATGTGGATAAATACACCCCATGATTCAAGAAGTAACATTTTAAGTGAGCTACTTCACCGTTCCAAAATATCCATCACTGCCCTGTCACATTTGACTTTTAGCTGTTATTTCAGGGATATTAATAATTGTTTGATGACAGTTAATAACATAAATAATATAACATAAATTAATAAATCAAAATGGAGCGTTGCCCCATAACTAAGCAGCACAATCAGTTTTTGACTGCCTGATCCTGGCCTTCATCCTGTGATTTCTAATAAAGCACCAAATACATCCTACTATATACAGTATATGTACATTTTGTTTACTACTCTCTATGAAGAAAGGAGACAAACTTTCTTGTTTCTCCATTTGCAGAGCTTGACAAAGCCAGACATCTCTTATATATATCTGGCAAAATTCCTGGTCTCCAGGAAGCAACATATTGAACCATTCTCACAGCTCTTGTGATTCACGTTTCCTGCTGGTGTCAATTCATGAGGCACAGAATATCACAGAAACCCATTTATTTTTCGTTAGATGCATATCATTGGCTGAGATAGTTCATAAACTCTGTTGTTTCGGCCCTTCAGCACTGCATGGCGATGTTCTGCCCGACGGGAAGTAAATTCAAGATGTAGGGGTGATGAGAAGCCTATAGCGTGAGGAGAGCTTCATCTGTCTCTTTAGTAATGTTTGCTGAGCAGGTGGTTTCGACTCCAGAAACTCATCCCTCTTGTCTAGAGAAGCAGGCCTCCCTGACAGGGATCAGCTCCATCCACGGCACAAAGAGCCGTGGAGAGTGCAGAGGAAAGATGAAAGAAATCATAGAGCAGTAAAAACCACAGAATCTCTTAAGTGAAATGGCTACTTGCCCTGTGAATTGGCTTTTCAAAGCTGGGGCCGACCGTCGAGCAGGCGGCAGAGGCGAGAAAACTGGTTACATTCAAGGAGGGAGTACAACGGCGCTGAACCACACCGAGCTGTCTGCAGGTCATGAAAAACGACCTGTACAAATTGAAACAGAGGACATTTTTAAACACCACAGAACATGAACGAATCATTAGCATAACAACATGAAAAGCCTACGGTCCTGATAGCGGCATGGACTGGAGTGTTTATTAATTCATGAGAAATTCGTCCTTGCATGTCTAGCAAAGACAGAGGCCATTAAAATAAAAAGGTTTATTACCTTGGAGATTATCAAAGTACACAGTAAGTTTCACAATAATCCACCTATTATGCATTATATGTTTTTCACTCCATTTAACATTTTTCATTAATTTCACACAATTTTTTTGTGAGCTTGACAAAAAGGTTACAGTGTATAATGTGAGCTTGACAAAAAGGGTGATAGGTTAGATCTTTAAGAAATATTAATGAACTTCAGAATTTTTCTGTAGATTTTATAAACTGAACTGTACCAGCCGTAAGTGTTAATGGAGGCAGTGGTAGCCTAGAGGTTAAAGAGGTGGGTTTGAGTGTGGAGAGGCCAGGTTCAATCCTCGGGTTAACAGAGATGAGCCACTGTGAATCCCTGAGCAAGACCATTAATCCCTGGGGCTGCAGCCCACTGCTCCTAGTCTAACTAGAGATAGGTCAATAGCAGATAACTAATCAATTTCCTTCAGGATAAAAAAATTAATTTATAACCATCTTATTCCAGCAAGAGCCTACCAATGTCAGGAATGTCTGACTTTCTCAGTGCCACGGTAAGAATTCAGAGGGGTTGAGGTTCCATCTATCCACTAACTTCATCATATCTGGGTTTGGGCTTGGGGGCAGTGGCCTAGTTATTGAACCCTAGACCTCTCTCTGACATCCTTTTGGTCTTTACCCACAATTCGTGACTATAGGTGAGAGTAGGAGCACAGATGAATCAGTCAACAGAGTCTTGACTTTGGGCTCAACTCTCTCTTCACCACAAAAGAATAATACAGAAGGTCTCAGGTTGAGGAGGAACATCAGTGCAAGTTTGACTACTTCTTCTCTTATCAAGTAGTTCTTCAGGCCATTAAAGTGAGCGTTAACCCTTTCATATCATTCCTTCTTCTTCTGAGAGATGCAAAGACCAGAGCCTGTCTCTGAGTGGAGACATCACTATTTCCACCACTACAGCACTCGTTCTTCTACTTTGTTAGTATTCTTTTGTCATTCATCTCATCATCTTAGAGACACCCATATGTCACTGCCACAAATCCAAACCTAGGACTCGGCAGTGAACATCAGTCTTCTTTCTCTTCCTGCGAGCATGTTTATAAGGGTGAACTCACAATCAGTACCATGCCCAAACATGACCAAACCCGAAAGTCTGGTTCACTGGAAAAAGTCGGCTTGAGCATGGGAAGCTTTTACACAATGTATGCATTGAGTGTAGATAAATGGTGTAATCCAGAAATTCCAGCATGAGAAGGCTGCATCTACTCAGAAAAAAAGACAAAGTCAGTGGCATTGCCGTAATATCTCTGTATTACTCATCATTGTGCTAATGTACAATACAGATCATGTGCGAGTAAACAAATGGGCACATAATGTAACAACCTAATGATGTACCTACCATCGGCAATCAGGCTGGAGCCTGATTGAGACCGAAATAATGTGAGTGCAGGTCAGCGGGGGAGTTTGGAGGGAGGATCGATTGTGCCTGGGTGTGGCACTGCATATTAGCTAGTGCGAGTTTGTCAGGGTTGGTAAACAGAACCAATTTGTTATATCGACCACTACAACGGGCACATAAAACAAATGATAAAATAAACAACAAATGAGGAATTCTATACACCTCCTGGCAGAGATTGCATCCCAAGCAATCCCAAGTCCATTTGTTTCACCTTGGCGTTTTATGTGAGGCACAATAGGTTGCCACCAAGGCTACCATGATACATGGTGATGCAATTATTACCTAAAAGAAAAAAAATAAAACAGAGATAAATCTCAGTTTTTGTCTGTGTCTTTATTAAAAAAATAGGGGGTTAAAAGCTGCGTGAAGCAAATCCCCAGGAGGAAAACAATGAATAAAAGAGCAAAACAGTATTTTTTTTTTTGCATGAATGATGATTTCTCTAAGTAGTAGATGTAAGATAAAACAAGCCTGCTCCATTTCAGTGTGCTGCCAGTATGCTTTGGACTCACATAAAACAAACTCCTTTATTGTTTTGACAGTAAAATAAATAAATGAATAAAAATAAAACTGGAAGCAACTTGGATGGCTTGTCCAGCTGAAGTTGGCACTCAGCAAGCTATAAGCTGAATTATGAAGGCAGTTAGAAGTCTGAATACAGTGCAGGTGGGGAAGATAGGCATTCCTCCCTGGTGCATTTTTTTTTTTTAAATCTACCAGCCACTGTGGCAGGTGGGCAAAACAGTTTCCAACCCTGAAGTGAAGCCTTACAGATGTATTCAGTCTTTTAGACCAAGACTTGCTCTTTCTTTTCCTGATTGGAGCATCACTTAGTTTCTGAAAAATTCCTTTTTCTATTAAGAAGTGAGAAGAGCTTAATGTGTTGACCTTGACACTCTTGGTATGCCTGATCCTGCTTATGTTACAACCAATTCAATGTTCTCAAAGCGATTTAGAGCTCAACGCCACCATTACATTGGATTTGATTAGTTCCTGTTTTATTTTGAAAGTCTGTCTTTCTTCTCCTCCCCAATCCTGTCTGATTATTTGCACCTGTGTCTGGTCAACCCTTGCGATCTCTTCTGTATATTTGATCTCATCTTTCCCTTCCTCGCTGCTAACCTGTACCATGTCCTGCTTTTGTTCCGGACTTTCTGTTCATTTTCTTTTTACTTTACTTTTGAAGTGTTGTTAGAGTTTTACTTTTAGATTTTCTGCTTTCCACAGTGTTTTTGTGGTTCAATAAATGCTGTTTTATTTTACAAACTCTGTCCTCTGTTCTCCTGGATTTGGATCCTGCATTCCCTGACCCCCAACAGGAAGACGTCAGTCCATCCAAATGCTTGGAAAGCTGCTCTTTAAGATAAATTAACTTCTGACAATTGCATGTAATTCTAAAGGCACAAATTGTTTTCCAGTATCAAAGTTTTACAATGTGTAAAAGTTCTGCAGGAGATCAACAGGCACAGCCAACTAAGATAATGGAATCATTTAAGCAATCTAATGTGTAAAATGGAGATGAGGCAGAAAGATCAAAAGGCCATGAGAAGGCAGCATGTGTTTTATTACGTACAAGTTAAATGGACTAAAGAAGAAAATGCTTCTGTTAACCTTGAGGCTGCACTTCTGGAGATGCTGAACAGGTTTCACCACTTCAAATTAAACGGCTCAAAACCGAGTTATTACACTCAACTGGCTTTAACAAAAGGAGTTTTTTTTTCTTTAAATTTACACATTCATATAAGCCTTGTTTTTAAATGCAGTTTTGAGGGGGAAAAGAAAAAATCTTGTAACATTTAGCTAACTTTTTTTTTGGCATTAATTTGTCCCAAAATGTGGTACCATAGCTGCAGAAAATTCAGAACCATTCACAACGGAGCAGCAAGGGGCTGCATGCGAGCTACTATTCCAAGCTACCAAGCAACAGAATTGGCCAATGGGCTAACCTGGACAAGCGATCAGCATTGTCTGTTTATTGTCAATGGCGACTGCCTGGGTAAAAACCATGTCTCAAAGGGTTTTAGACAAGTTTTGGGGCACAAAAGGACCACCTTTTTTGTAAAGAGGGAATTCAAATTGAACTTAAATTTGCCATTGAGAGATACGTTCAGAGTCTTAAAATAGATACTGCTCATTCCTGCCAACAAATATCCACAGTGAAGAAGTATAAACAATTTGTGAAAGTGAAATTTTAAAAAAAGCATAAAAATGATAGAATATATAAAAAGGGGTGAGCAGTCTATTCTCATCTCTAAGTGATTAAAGTCTAAAGACTATAGAAATGAAAAACTGTACGAAGCTACATTTTAAGAAATTCTTTTCTAAAAGAAAACCCAAGATCCATCTTTAAATTGTGTCTGACACAGAATGCTGCAGAAGTGTCCTGAAAGATGGCCGAGGATTTTAACTATTCATGGTGTCAGAGCGGCGGTTATTTCTGTTCTGCTGCAGACAACTAGATGTAGCTACTTACTGGCATTTGAAATTATTAGTGTCTTAAATAAAGACAGGGGGCAAATTCAATGTGGGCTAGTTTCTCCTTACAGCCAGTGACATTCAGCGTTTATGCGCAGTCCAGACTATTTTACAGAAACGGCAGAGAACAAGAATTACTCTTCAGACAGTTGCGAGCATAAACTTTGACCCCATCACACATGCCTGGGAGCATATACATCTGTGGCGTCGACGTCTTTGCTCTAGCGTTTCAGCAGGATG
Organism: Zenarchopterus dispar; assembly: GCA_028564865.1. Classification (NCBI taxonomy): domain Eukaryota; kingdom Metazoa; phylum Chordata; class Actinopteri; order Beloniformes; family Zenarchopteridae; genus Zenarchopterus; species Zenarchopterus dispar. The sequence continues at coordinate 23,578 of JAOWBL010008444.1, forward strand.
ACTCCGGGCTGAAAAAATGATGACTGATGAATCAAAACTAATTGATGTGCGCTGAATCTGCATATTGATTGGGGGGCTTCATCAGGCATCGCTAATGAGCAGACACAAAAACAGACTCTGACAAAGAAATGAGTGATTATGATGAAGTTTCTGTTTAGAACTCTTCAAATCAAGATTCACACACTTAATCAATTACAATGTTTTGCTGTCAGATCTACAAGTCGACTTCTCCGTGCTAATGTTCATGAGGTGGATGTTATCAATCTGATTTAAATAGAAAATCAGTCACATCTGGATCGCTCCTAATTGTTCTGAATGACTTGTCAGAATAATACCTAGCCTTACCGAAATTCTGCCTAAAAGATTTCAGGCATGCACTGTTATCAGTTTGCCTCAAGTCCCTTGTGTTTTGTAATGCCATACCCACTAACACCTCCTCCTTCCCCTCTGGGCATTTATGTCCTCTAATTTCCCCAAGTCAGCAATGGCTACTGAAGCAAACTGATTTATTTCTGCTTTCCCCACCTGACGGTCAGCCAGCATTTTCACCTGGCACATCTGCACCCCCGGCTCCCCAAACTCAACCACTCACCAATCGAATAAACACTGCCAATAAAATATTGCTCTCAGAGCATGCAACTGGACTTTTTACAGTCCAACACAGAGGGACAAGCACTGTTACAGGCCTGTGATAATATCCCGTGTCACCTTTCTCGATGAATGAATAAACAGTGTGTGTTTAATAGAACGGTTCATTCTGTTTTCTAATATTGCCCAGGAACATGAGAAATATTGTTTAATGATGCACTCTCCCGCACCAGTGAGCACACTGTTCATGTTGAGTCGAAAAGGCAACTGAAAAAGCAATGATGCCACTGAGGATTCTTTGAGAGCTAATATCTAATGAATCACTTTCAGAGGAGCCATCAACACAACCCCCAAACTGAATTTACCAAATGGAAAAATTGCATTTGCTTAAAAATGCATGAGAGCTGCTGATGTCCTTTGACTACAATCCAATGAGTTACTGTTATTCACACTTGCCGTATAATGCAGCAGACCCTTTGCACTGTGTGTCTATGACACACTGCAAAAACTCCAACGGACTATTTTGTCAAAGTAATAGCTTTCATACTTCACAGCCATGACAAGAATGTAGAAATGCCTCAACCAAACACTGTAATATTTCATGTTCTTTAATGTCTTAATGTAGTCGTTTTTTGATTTTGATCAAATAAACTAAAATGATATTGTGAAAATTTAAAATTGGAGGATAAATGACATATATGAAAAGGCCAAAATTCAAAAATTCAATAAAGTTCAAAATGTTTTAAATTGCTATATGTATATGTAAATGCCTGTGTGTGTATATGTATATATGTGTGTGTGTGTGTGTCTGTGTATGTGTGTGTGTATATATATATATATTGTGTGTGTGTGTGTGTCATTTCCTGAAAGAATGGCAATTGTTTAAATTGATTTCCATTCATGAATAATCTTTCTCACAGCAGAAAGATGAACAGCAGCCACTGCTTCTCTAAAATCATTGCTTATATCTTTCCTTCCTGGCATTGTGTTAGCGAAAATCTATATGCTTCAGACAACAAATCATGTCTGCTTTTGTAGACATTTGCACACCTGCTGGTGATCAGTTTGTCAAGAGTTGATAATTATCATTGCAGGGCTGACACTTATGGAAGAAGTAATAGAGTACTTCGTATTCCCCATATGACTTTATTTGCCTTTGTCATAGATATAAAATTGTTCTTTGTGTGAGGTTGTATTTGCCTAAGACACCCTTCAATGGGATGATAGATTACCTATTTAAACACACAAAATACATACTTTTACATATGATAATCTAAGTATGCTTTTAGTGTATATGATGGAGGCTTTAGAGTGCCCATTAGAGAAGTAATTTAAGCTTCTAAAGGCAAATTCTTCTCCCACTGGATGCATGGCTTAAACCTCTTACTGGCTTTCCCCCCACAGTGCCCAGCTACATGTGGAAAACCGTCCATGTTTTATTTAATATTAATGATGCCAGTAAGGAAACTGTTCTTCTGGACACTGTAAATGTACTTAGGTATGATGACATATTTAAAAGAATATCTTTAAGGAAAATCTTCACCAATTTTAAAATGGAAACAAAACCACTGTGACAAGAAAATGGCTTTTCTGTGAACCAGCTCCCAGAGTGTGTTACAGAAAATAAGGCATGAATGTTAAGAAATGTTTTGCACCTAAATGATGAAAAAACTGAGGTCATGTTGTTTGGGCCAAATGAAGCCTTTAAAACCCCGGTTGATCTGGGTCCTTTGAATTTTTATCTGACACAGACTGCAAGAAACCTGGATGTCAAACTGGACAGTGACCTTAAACTTGATTCACAGATTAAATCAGTTATTAAATCCATTTCTTCTTTCGTCTTAGACAGCTGATCAAAGTCAAGTCATTTCTCTCTGGGCATCACTTTGAGATTTGAATCCACGCTTTTGTCACAACTCTGTTAAACTATTGTAATGCACTGTATTTTGAGATGAGTCAGAAGTTATTTTTACAACTGCGGCTGGTTCAAAACACTTCAGCTCATCTTTTAACTGGCACAAAAAAAAAAAACAACAACAACAACAAAAAAAAAAAAAACATGAGCACACCCCAGTTCTGGTATCTTGCCTCTGGCTCCCATTTCAATTCTAGGTGGATGTTTAAAATTCTTTTATTTGCTTTTTTAAATTCATGGTCTTGTCCATAGTATCTGTCTGACCTTCTGCAGGTGTACGTTCCTTCACTCGCTCTCAGGTCGACAGATCAGTAGCTGTTTGTTGTCCCAAAGACAAAGAAGAAGAAGAGAGGTGATCAGCCATTTTCAGTCATTGCCCCAAAACTTTGGAATGAGCTGCCTCTGAACATCAAACAGCCTGACTCTCTTCCTCCTTTTAAATCCTCTCTTAAAACTTATTACTGTTGGCTTTTAACACACGTTAATTAAAGTTGGAGTGAGCCGCTCTTTCGGGTTATTGTATCTTGTGGTGTTATGGTTTTAATTCCAGCCAGGCTGACCCGTTCTGTGCAGGTTACATTTTTTATCTTTTTATTCTTTTGGCTTTTTAGCCACATTTCAGATGTTGACTGTATTCTTTTAAATTTCAATTTTCATTCTCTTTCTATCTTATTCTTTTATTTTATTTTAATTCTCCTAGTGTTCAGCACTTTGGCCAACTATGTTGTTTTTAAAGGGTTAAATAAATTAAGTTGAATAAATTCCACTGGTAGTTTTATCCATTTGTTCCCTGTTTTGTGTTTTCCTAACATTCTATTATTTACTGTTGTTTTTAAATTTATTTTTCTATTCTTTTTCCCCTCATAGACAGTGTCTCTTTTATCTTCTTATATAAGATGTGTTTGATGTTTCTCTGAAAAGAAAAAAAGCCAACTACTTCTCTTTGTCCTTGCTATTTAACTCAGCTGCTCATTGAATTAAAACAGCACTTCAGATCCGACCAAACACACAAGGCTGCAAAAAAAAAAAAGTTTCCAAATTTAGCTTTGGGGGTAAGTAGACCATATTCAGGATTGAGCTGATAGTTGTAAATATGTATCTCTATCCAGTCCTTCACAATAGGCTGAATCTAAGGAGAACCTGACAAACCGTTTTACTTTTCGCCCAGAGGTATCTGGATACTGCCTTTTTTTTTTTTCTTTGGATGCTGGCTTTAAAGATGATTTTTATCACTAACGTGGATACCAGAGAGGCAGGACCTCAGTTAAACCTCAGTTAAATCAAAAATGAGCAGTCAGGCAGAACACACACACCAGTTTACCTCGGTTCATACCAAATACCCTAAAATTACTGGACAGACAACCATGATGTCACTCATGTGT
>JAOWBL010008476.1:0-42492 GCA_028564865.1 Zenarchopterus dispar
TATCTATCTATCTATCTATCTATCTATCTATCTATCTATCTATCTATCTATCTATCTATCTATCTATCTATCTAAATCGTTAAAAAATCTGTATATTATTATGTACATTAATGTGTCAGTTATATGTCTTGTTGGTATTATATTAGCTTCAAACCTTTAAATTAAGCACCATTTTGGTTTAGTTTGGTTCGGTTCAATTTAACTAGGATCAATTTGACTTACTGAAAAACAAGAATAAAATAAGTTAATGACAATTATAATGACATTGACATAAATGGGGAGCAAAGGGAAGAAGCATACAGTGCATCTTGGGCTGTCCCCCAGCATTCTAGGTTTATACCAATATTTTCTAAGTGGGTATGATGAGAACGAATAAATAAATAAATCAATGAAAATGAACAAGGGCATATTTTTCTTAATTTTCAGTCTTCTCATTCAGTGATGATTTATTTTCATTTTAGCTTTATGCTACTCCAGTTTCTTTTTCATAATAGTGAAATCATAATATATTACAAAAGGAACCAGAAGGGAATTTTGAACTTGCTATTTGAATGCCTCCTTGTCAAGAGTATTCACAGTTATAAAACAGTGAAAATACTTCCTTTACATGTGGCTTAGGTTAAACAGTGAAACAAATCTGAAGATTCTTACACACAGTGGTCATGTTATTGTTGCAAAAACAACAAAAAATAAAGAGAGAGAGATATCTGCTGACATTGCTGCTATTCCCCTTTTGGAAAATCCGAGAGCAAATAGACACAAGGCAGCATCACATCGATGCATGATGACAGACAGCTTGCCACCACTGTAAAATGATCTGAAGACAGAAGTGTCATTGGTAAGAGCAGTCAGTTCCATGATTGCACTTATAGATAGGACTTATCTCCCTTTTGTTTTGCCTCACCATCTCCCAAGACAGAGCAGAGGATTGATTAAAAAAAATGTCCTACCTCTCTGCCTTGGGATCGTACACTTTGAGGAGGAACATCATCCAAAATGTTCCCCCTTGAATGTGCTGAGGATAAAGGGGCTTGAGAGACTGACGTGGAGCAGTCTGGAGTCATGCCAAACTCCAAACCTAGTAGGGCTCTTGGTGCAAATGCAATCATGTCACCACCACTGACAGAGAAGCATGAATAGGCATATGAACAATGTTTGAAAAGCATTGAATTTAAAATGCCGTCTCTCTGGGATGATGACCCATGGACAGAGGAAACAATTCATGGTCAACTCAATGCCTGCAGCAACAGGTGGCTGCAAAACTAGCCCAGATTCTCACCCATTCACAACTGTGTTTGACACTAGATTTCAGGTGGTTTTGTAATTATTCCATTGCATCTCCACTTTGGTTTCATTTCTTATCCAGAAGTAACATGGTTAGTTTAAATCCAGTTATAGAAACCCAAATTTTTCTGCTATCCAAAAAGATATCTTGGCAAACCTTCCAAAAGTTCCTTCCTTTTCTAATATAACTGTAAATACAGTGAAAATGGCTTATTTGTGGGGAAAAAAACTGCCGCAATTTATTATGTTTATGGCCAGCAACATGCTTGTGTGGATTCTTATGTAATGAATAATGAAAAAAGACATAGATATGACTATGAAATGACCAGATTGGCATCTAAATGGGGGCCCACTGAAATACATTGGTGAACCTATGAATTCTTTATGAGGATCCTAGTTTGACCACTTTTGGAAATGGATTCATGGACTTGAAATATACAATAGATAGGATGCATGTGGATTTAACAATTGTATGGGGAAGAGAGGGCTGTGGTATTCCTGCAACAAATCCATATCAACAGTCAAGACTGAGCCAAAATGGAACCTGTAGACAATCCAATTTCCCAGCCAATATTTGTAGGAGGGCTCATACGAGAGATATATGAACTGAAAAATGGATCTCCATATGTGATTGTCTGCTGGTTCCATATTGACCCCATGTGAATTGTACACTTGGGTTTGTTTATGTGGTTGGCCCAAGCTGGATCCAGATGCGACTCCCACTTTGGGCCCATGTCCATTCATCACCTGTGAACCTGTGTACGACAATTGCATGCAATTCACATGAGGCTAACCATGAACAATCCCATATGGGGCACCATTTTTCAGCCCATTTGTATTTCAGATGGACCCGACATCCAAATGTTGGCTGGGTTGGAGCATATTTTTCAGGCCTTTTTCAACCACATACAAATCCCAGCTTGGCTTTCAAATGTTTCCTTGGATAATTTTAATCTCTGACCTGTTGTTGGCACTATGGGAAACTTAACATTTCACCAGAGTCATTAGAATGTATTTTCTGGGGACTATCTGAATGTACGTAATTCAATAGCCAGCCATCAAATAGATGGTCCTGGACCAAAGAGGTTGGCCAAATAATAAAAATATAAAGCTCCAGCACTTCAAACACATTATATATAAGAAATCGTAAGAAAACAGAGTATGAAAGTTGACATGTTTTATCAGTATTCGTATGTACTCTCAGGCCACAGTACTTTGCATCCATTTTAAAGTGACACATATTGGTCAATAACAAAGAGAAAATGAGCCAATGTATTATAATCTGCAATGGATATCAGAAAATGGAATTGAATTAAATATGCTCTTCTCTCTTAAGTGGAATTTAATAAAAACCCATCACCGTAACCAAAACATCATCAGTGAATGTTCAGCTGGGTGTACATTCTCCTCTATATGCCCTCTGTGTAATAACAGGTCAGTGTTATGGACATGGATGACTAGTATGCCATTTACTTAAAGACAGCTGTAGAGCATGTCTTTAAATCCTGGTTTTATCTGCGTACTTATCTGTCTACTCTATGAGCAGCAGACATTCAAGTCTAAGTGAGGGAAGTTAGATATACAGTTTCTCCAGAATTTCAGTAAACATTTTATTTTTTAAATGTCAGTCTGAAATACCAGGTTGTTTTGCAATGGTTTATTTTCCCCCCTAGACACCCACTGAAAAACTCTGAAGCTTTCAAAAATATTCATCCATCCCTTCACTATTTTGGATTTGAATTTTTAAATCTGGCTGGTTTGCCTTACCTTATTTTACCTTGTCAAGCCATGTAAAGTCCATTTAATGCAACAATCCAAAAACTAGAGAATGCGTCTTTGGTTGAGTGAGTCAGGGTTTTATCTTTTATAAGGGATTGCAAGTAAAGTCTCTGTGGCTTTAGTTTAAAAAATAGTTTGAGATTTTGAGAAACATACCTATTAAATTCCTAAAACCCATATGTGTTAAGTAAATATGAAACTAATCCCAGGAGCTGAGGAGCTTAGAATAGAGATTAGTAATAAAAAAAATAACTGTGTACATCAGCTAACCTTGGACCCTGCTTCCTGTCTTTCTATTTAGCTTGGCTAACCGGCTGTGGGCTCCTATTTACCCTCCAGACACAGTTGTGATACAGATCTACTCATCTAACTCTTGCCAGGAAAGCAAATAAGTATAGTTCCAAAAATATCAAACTATTCTTTTCATGGGTCACAAGCTAAACAGGTCAGGGACCTCTGTGTCATTTAGATGCTATAACCTGATGATAATCTGCTCTGAGGCATTTTGATATGCATCAGAAACTGGCCTGATGTCTGCATAAATCCTTCAAAAACCCTGCCTGCTGCTGCACAGACCTGTCATGTCCATCTGAAGAATGACGTGATCCCATCTTGAATGTCCTATAATACAACTGTATTACTTTCTTAAGTGCTGTATGTAATTACTTTAAATACTTGAATAGTTTTACGCTAAATTAACTTGGTTTTTGTTTCACATATGTACATAGAAAGGTGTAATATTCAAAGTCCTACATCAAAAGAGTGACTTTGCTTGCTCATCCATCCATTACAAAGGCGCTTACATCAGACCGCATGTATTAACATCCAATCAGATTGCATGAACACTGGTTAATATAAGATAACTTTATTAAAACACATCAAGGTCTACAATCCAGCACCTACCTATTCAACAGTCACATGCTGTTCATTAAGTCCCCGTTTTTCTGTCAGTCATATCTCAGCCTGGCTGCAGCTCAGCTGGGGACACGAGTGATAAGAGCACCGTGGTGGATCTTTTCAATTAGTTTCTGAGATGAAAAAAAAATGTAATCCCTCATTCTTCATGCCAGGATGCTTCCCCAGATTACAACACAATCTGTATAAATCATAAAATTTATGACGATGACGTCTGTGCTGCCAGTCATATTGTTTGGCTCTGGGCACTGTCATGTATGAGCATCACAAAGATAATTTTGCATGGATGCTTTCTATAATACATTTTAAAAAGATAAGTAATAGCATTTTTGACTAAAATAATTCCTGAGTTAAAACAACCTTAGGTCTATTACTTTAGGGTGATGAGTGCAAACTTTTTTTAGGCACTAAAACAACATAAACTGAAGCAGTTTTTTGTTAGAATGAAGTATATAAAAAAAATAGCAAAAAGGAGGGAAGGTTAGCACTCAGGAAATTTGACTTATATATAAACAAATTTCTATTGTAAGTCTCAGATTAAATTCAAAAATGTCATTCCATTATAGTCAGTGTTGTCCAGTTCCAGTCCTCAAAGGCTGCTATCCTGTTAATTTTAGATTTTTCTCAGCATCAATACGCCTGATTCAGAGAAATGGATCATCAAGCCTGTTAGTGATTGATTCATATCAATCAGCTGTGGTGAAACAGGGAAACATCTAAAACATTCAGGGCAACAGCTTTCCAGGATTGGAGCTGCACAGAACTGATTTAAGTGGTAGTATGGATGGGGTCTCTATAGGCAAACTGGTCATTTGAACTTTTTGCAGAAATTATATTAATGAATAAACTACACTTGCTTGCACATACAGATAGGGATGGTGAATGCAGAGAAATAGTTGTTTGTAATATAAGTGTGCAGTCCACGGCTTGATCAAAATGTAAAACTGGAGATGCTGGTCAGCACATGCTTGAATCCCAACTCAGCCAGCTGCTGTGGTCAAAATGAAAAAATGGAGAGTAATACAGTCAAATGGGTCATGTGTTGAGCCACTGAGTACAAAATTTACATCACGCAGATCCTGGCATGTCCAGTGCATTTGAAGACCCACAAAGTTCAGTACTCCAAAAGCACTGCTTGTACAAGCATCTCCTTCTGGTTGCTGCCACCTTTTCATATGTCCATAAGAGTCGACTACTGTACAAAACCATTGTAAACAGACACAAAAATTCATGACCTCTACTTCCAACACATGAATATTTGCTCATAAATATCAAAGAACTGATCCATTTTTAATGGAAACAGAGGTCAGGCACTTCCTTTTTTTGCATTAAAAAACAACCCTTTTTATAGAATTTTTGTACACATACAAAATTAAAATTACATCTATTTGTCTGTAGATACCATTTCCACACTGTCACTTAAGTGGTATGACATTTTTGAGACCTGTCAGAGGCTTAAAATAATTCATTTAGATGTAATCCATTGCCCCAAGTGCAAACACAATTGTCTTTTTGTCACAAATGTATGGTTTACTCTCATTTAAACTGCTCCAATTCACCATCTAACAACAAACCTAACTCTGGAAGGTTCCTTTACAACTTTTAATTTGATTATTACAATTGATTATTTCCGAATGCACATCAAATTTTGTCCTATTTCTTGAATAGTGGCAATAAAGCTTGAATTTAAAAGATCTGAATTTGATTTGCTATGCTGTTTTTCTCTTTCTATTATGGGTTGTTAATATTCAGTCAATGTGACTAATTCAAGGGAACATTAATATTAGAGAAAATGAGCCAGCAACATGTCAAACAAAGGCTGAACAGGTACCACTATGCACTGATCAAGAAGAGACATATTGATTTATTAAAAATAACAATTAGATCAGAAGTGGATGTTCTCTTTGTCCTCCTGTTCATGTTTTCACATTTTCTTAAGTGCTCCACCTTCACAAATATACCTGCTGACTGAGAATTTATTTAGTTGATGTTCCAAACTAGGGCAGATGTTAGGCAAGGACACTCCATGAGGTGAAGGGGACAGGTGGATGTTAATATTGTGACAGCACCTGAAAGTAGTTGTTTGAGCCAGTTTATGAACACCATCTGGAACTGGAGCAACAGCAGCAGCAGTGACACAAAGCCACTGGACACATTTAAGTAAGGACTGCTGCAAATCATCTGTCTTTTATCTACCTGGCTTAATTTACATATAACTGTGAACACATAGAAAGAAAAAACTCGTCTTTTTTTAAATTTCACAATGAATTCTCTTGTCTTTGTTTGCCGTAGCACCAACACAAGTGGGTTCCAGTTTCTTTCCATCTTTCTGTTTTTCAAAATTATCTGACTTCCTGTTTAAAGCTTTGCGGATGATTTTGATTTGGATGTAACACTCCAGTGGTTTGAAAATCTAAAATCCATCTAATAAACTTTCTGAGTCTCGGTCTGAAGGTCATTTATTACAGTTTTGGTGGAGTGGAAAATAAATGTGGCCTGCGATAAAATTGACAAGGTTGACCTCCCCCTTTCTCACCTCTCATCATCAAAATTCAAGGCAAAGGCAGGATTTGTGCATCAGTTTTTAGAAATAGATGGTAAACATAGGAAAATTGTGTTTTTCTGTTCATCGGTAGACTTGGTGAAGCCGAGTATTTCATACCTTATGACATTTTTTGATGCATAAACCTTGCCAGACAGAAACAAAGAGTAAACAGTGATTCTCCTTTGTAGAGCTGAAGTTGTCTGCTTCACAGTAACCTAGACTTTAAACAATTTTCTCAAGGTGTCATACTTCCTTTTAAACAAGGATGTAAGTCATATCCTCGCTTGCACTGCATACAGAAAACATTGCATCACCCCGGTGGTGACAAGTATCTGAATGTGTGATGCCACAGTGCAATGACACACCGAAATTAAGAGTTGTTCTCAGTCCCTGTTACAATCCTAGACATAAAGTAAATCCCTTTGTTCCACTTTTTTGCAGGAATAAACATGGCAGGTTGCCCAGTTTTGCAAAGGATCTGCAACAAACCTGCAAAGATGTGAAATAATGAACGATAAGAGGTATAAATGAATCTGAGAGGACAGCTTTGAATTTTGGCGATGCGCCAGACAAGTTTTTTTTTTCTTTTTTGTTGGTGGCTCAATAAAGGACTTAAAAGTGCGAGAAACGCCTTTTCTGTGTCTTCTTTGCAATCCGGCCTGGAGACACTCTCTGTTCAGCTATATAAATAATCTTTGAGCAATTTCAAAAACATTTTTGAAGGTGATAACAGTTGTTAAAACTCGATTGTTGTTTACTCTTTGACACAGAATACGAAAAGCAAACTGGTTCTAGCAATGACTCATGAGTGTTTGTTTGGTTGGCTCTGAGCAGTAAAAAGTCAATGGCAGACAGAAATAATTGGGACAACTTCCTTTAGATATGCTTTTTAGACACTGATATGTTTTTACTTGCCCAGAAGCCAAACTTATAAATTGAAATTGGAAAGTGGGGGCTTGTTTGATGAAATGTAAGGGGGTGTGGCCCATTATTGTAATTTATCAACATTTTAAACATTAGGTGGTTATGTCTGTGCAAATGTGATGTACTGACATGAGGTGATCAGTATGGGTATTTATGAATCCTGCATCTGTCCAGAATGGCATAAATGACGCAACCCATAAAGTCCCCTTAAAATCATATGTTCCTGACATTTTAGTTAAAATATTTACATAAAACTGTTCTTTGACAGGTTGGAAATACTTTTATAAGTATTTCTAGCTTCATGTCTCATCTAAAAGCAATGTAAACATGCTAGTTTGGTTTTCAAAAGTGTTTCAGATGTCTGCTGCATGGAATCAAACTAATGTTGCATGGAAGACGCATCTGTTCTTCTTTGTTGCTGTGCAGTTTAACATCTTTATAAAACATAATTTGTGAGTGATGACAGTTTCTGTTACGCTGGAGTCTTGGGTCAGCACCCACTTCATTTTTGGGTGAAGTATTCTTAGTCTACTTTTATTAATTTAATGTTACAGCAACCATCATCCAACTCATAAGAAGCAGAATAGGCTAGCAACTATCTGAATCTTCCACATTTGAATCTTTGTTTGTTTTTTCAGGATTTGTTTCCATCTTGCTTTATTGGCTCTGTTCCAGGAACTTCATGAAGTTTAGATGCATTTAGGTGGTTTTGGGGACATTTAAACCCAACCTCAGAGAAAGTTATGCCATCTGTTAGATGTGAAGTGGAACAGACTCTGATAGGCCTGCAAATTATCAACACGGTCTGGGATTGGCTGACAGACTCAATGCTAGTAGATGGCTAAGAACAATACCGAGAAGAAAAATAATCAAAAGTATGATGTTGTTCTTATTTGCCTAATTGGACATGAAATTTTTAACTCCCCCACCCCCTTTTTATACCATGAGTAAGCTGGGCAACTGTTAATGTCAAGCCCCCTTAGGTATATATTGATTTGTTAAAAGTTGACCTGATAAAACTTTGAAAGTGCACTGTGTTGTGGTTAAAGTGCACAAGTAACACTGAGAAAGTCATCACACTTTTCTTTTTCAGAAAAGACAGTCATTTGCATGAGTGATGTGCAGATCAAAACTATGCAATAGCTAAATTTAGGCCTGTCATTTGGCTTATTTTTTTACTTGACATATTTCATGTCACTCTTTGTTCTTTGCTATCAACCATGATTCGAGTATAAATATAAGACAGAGAGGATAGTTCTGTCATTTTCACTTGTGATGAATTGAATAAGCCAGAGGTGACATGCATATGTCTGATCTCAGACAGATATTAGGGGATAACTAAATTTCAATGCAGCATTTTCAGCCAAGCTTGGTAAGACAACCCTACAATGACAGGGTGTTGCAAGGATCTTTTTTTATTATGTGTATGGCTGTAAAACCGTAAGTAAACAGAATGAATTGAGACTTGTGTGTCCTGAGTCTTTTAATTGCAACATTTGCGTGACAACTAAATTCCTGGAATTGAAATGTAATGGAGCTGTCGAATATAATCAGACACCCACACTCTAAAAAAAGAAAAGCTGAAAAAACTTTAAAAAGTGAAACAACTAGCTGCACAACCTTTTTGAGAAACTTAAATTACAGGGGCAATAAGGCTTGCCCCTATACCAATTTGTGTTGCCCCTGTACCAATAAAAGTTGACACAAAGGTAATTTTAGTGAAAATAAGGAGGTTATTTTTAAATAAGAAGAGATGTCATGTCAAATAGACGATTCTCATACATTTTTTAGGACAAAAGCAGTATCCATGGGACTTTGAGAAGTAAAGCCTAGCAGATCTCCACTTGTCAAGAAACACACACACACACACACTTGTGTGTGTGTGTCATTATTATGTGGCAAAGAAGTTGAAAATTTAATTTAGAAGAAGCAGGAGCTGCAACAAACCTGCCCTTCTCGGAGCATTTTCCACAAATACAGTGCATAAATATTTTAAGCAGCTTTTCTCCATTTTTAGGTTTAACTTTGGGGACAGAAAGCAAACCTGTTTCTACTCACCTCAGATGCCTGGAAGGTTCATAACTCACAATCATACATCAAATCACCTAGATTCACATACGTAATCACATAAATACACCAAGAATGTATTTAGCTGATTGTATTAGTACATTTTGCCTGGTGGACATTTAGAAAGCCAGCACAAAAATTAATTTGAAGCAAATATCTGAAATAGCATTTCAGCAATATAGCAATGCCAAACCTTTTTTTTTTTTAAATTTTTTTTTAAGCTGTCATTAATAAACATTGGGGTGTTGGTTCTGAAAAGAAAAAAAAAACAACTTCAAACTGCCTTGGTCAATTTAACATTTTATATCTTTAAGGCTATTTTGTCAAAGATGTTTTTCCATTTTATCACTACCTATATGCACAAAAATATGTTTTTGTAGATGACTTGGTAGGTTTGTAGACTAATATTCATAATATGTATTTTTTATAGAACTGAAATAATTAATGCTTTCAAATACATTTAGTCCTGTTTAACAAATATTTTACTAACGTGCAAGTTTAACATTCTCATCTTCAGTCTCACTTTTGTGGAATAGCTGCAGCCAGCAGAACTGCACTGTTTTGTTTTGTATCATTTATTTGTTAAATCCTAAATTGCTGTACAAAACTGAGACACAATAGGAGAATGATAAGTATTTCAGCAAAGCCAAGAGGCTTTCAAATGATTTAGGTTCACTTCTTTTCCAGCTCTGCTGACTGGCTTATGTGAGAGTGTTCATCATTAAAGCTCTACGAAGATAAGGCTGTAGAAGCTAAGACTTAGATGCTCGATGGTTCTAACAAAGATGTTATAAGATGTTATACTACTTTTTTTTACAACATCAGTTCTTACCAATACATTTATTAGTATGAGCAACATAGTTTTTCTTTGCTATAATTTCAACTATTTCTTCCCAAAATCGTAATGTTCTGCATTTTATTGCATATACGCATACTGTGTGGAAGAACTCAGCAACACGATGTCTGGTAGCTGTTAAAGTACAAGCACAAGTTTCACTACTGAATCTAGCTGTGAGCTATTTCCAGCTACGGATTCAGATGTGGGAGCAGAGTTGCTCAGGTTATTGCACTTTTAGATAAAAAGCAGAAGCAGGGTGGGGTCAGAGGAAATGAGCAAGAGCCAAAATGTCTTTGTTCTTATTTTTTCTCACACAATCAATAGAAGTGAGCAGGGTCAAAAATAAAAACATCCCCCATCAAAGTCCTTCTGATTCTGTTTGAAGCCCGTATTGTACATCAATATGTGAGTTATTACACCAGAGATCACATTCTTCCCTTTAGTGCCTTTTAGTTTTTAACTTTTGCAAGGGAAGACATTACTTTTAAAATTTAAAAAAAAAAAAACTTTTTCCCAGAGTCTTGGCGCATTTACTGGAATCCTTCTTGGTGATTGAAAACATATTGTTTAGTTGTCATGTTTTCTTAAAAATAAATGTGTGCTCACAGTTTCATAGCTTGTGTGATGTACAGGGTGTATAGTGTTTTCGACCATTATTGACTCACTAAAGACATTATTCCTTTTATGGATGTTTTACTTTTGCCATATGAAAAAAAAAAAATAGTAGTCTTTTAAAAGGACTTTTGGTTCATATTTGATGATTTATGGTGAGTGACATGCCATATTTAAAAATAAAGCAATAAAATCTTGTTATTTTTAAGTAGGATATCAGCAATAATTTAACAAACAAAAGTCCGCTTCATTTGCTTTCTCATAGAGAGTTAGACAATCAATACTGGCCATTTGATTAGTTTTGCTTATCTTATTTCTTGGCTGGTTTAGTCATATCCTGATTTCTCCTTCAGTGTCTTGGCAACAGCTTATGCCAAACAGTAATGCTTTAGAATATCAAATTGCTATTACACACTTCAATTTTGTACTGAATGACTGTGATATAAAGCATTAATTTGTGAGTTTTAGAGACACTTGAAAAAGGCTGGATTAACTGGGAAAAACCCAGCAACTGCTCACATGCCCGCAGACCCTGAGGGACCCCAAAAAGTCCAAAGTTAACCAAAATAAATACGACTATCTAATATTATTAGGAGCACATTTCTCTCCCTGGAGCGAAGAATTCATTCTGACTGATTTACTGTCTAAAAGATTTGCTTTGGTGAGTATGCATGTCTAATTAGATAGTGCCAGACATATTTTTTTCCTTTTATTGGGTGGATTTTTGGAGTTTATACATGATAAGATTTGTTTAAAATTGGTTTTCTGTCAGCTGATAGATGACTTAATCTGTACAGTGCTGATTGATGAGGGTTAAAACAAACATGTACATCTACTATGCAACCAAATGCCATTGTCTGAAGAAGCTCTTTGTTTTTTTTCCAGTGGTTAATATAAGATAAGCTCTCACTGCAGCCACATATTTCAGAGCCATTTCAAACCGATCTCTAATAATTCAGCATTTGAATTCCAACATACCATAAATAAATAATATGAACCTTTGAAACATATCCTGATGCAAGTGGCTAAAAAATGAATTCCTTTGAAAGTCAACTAATGGGAGTATTCAGAGAAACCCTACATTACCAGTTATTAAATTGTAACCCTCTTACATCACATTCTTTAGTTTTGGTCTTTGTCAGATGTAGATTTCAAGACCTTAAGTTTTGTTCCTCAGTTCTGCTTGGAGTTGAGCAAAACCTGTTTCCTTTTTTTTCAGACCTATTCAGGTTTGGCGTCTGTGTCTAGTGCACACCTTATTTCAGACATCAATCTAAAGGCACATTCAAAACCCCGCTGAAGTTATCATAGGGGCTGGAGCCAACCAAGCGTGGCAGAGTTAACTTCCAGGTGGGCTTGCGGGGTAGCAGGCCTGCTGGTTGATTGCCAAGGCCAGAACATCATTGACACAAACACTGCACACTGAAAAACCTGTTAAAACCGGACAAAGTGAACGAAACACACTGAACTCGGCTCTATTTGAGCTCTCCTACTAGGCACCTAACAACATAAGCTAGAATAAAGGCATGCAGTCAGATCCTGTGACTAGTCTTGAATCAGGTCAAATCGCTCTACTTCCAAATCTGCTGAGTTTAAGTGTAACCTAGTGTTTGTGCAAATATTGTTCCCAATTTATTTCAGAGTGTCCACACAAGGAGTCACTTCATCCATCATGCTTTATTTGAACCTTGTCTTTTTACTTGGATTGCAGGAAGTATCTTGGAAACACTGGCTGACTGGAAGCAGCATCCTGCATATAATGTGGAATTTGGATAAAGACTTAAATTTTGAATTGAACTGAACTGAGCAAAATCAAATCAAACTGAAGTGAAATCAACTGATCAGAATAATACTTTGTTAGTCCCCAGAGAGATATTTTATTGTTGAGAATGAATAAATACACATTTAAAATATAAGAATACAAAAAGCTGACAAACTGTTGGAAAGTTAGAAACGCGGCAGAGAGGGAGCTGGTTGCTTTCACCAGAGATCATAGTGAATGAATTTGGGGTGTTGAGTTTATAGCTAGTTTATAGCAACATATTTTGTTTGCGGGTAAAACACGTCAACTCTCTTGGCAGACAACATGGACAGAAGTGACTGCAAGCAGTTCAACATCCAGGTGCAGAGACGCTCCTCTACAGCTACAAGTGGAGGAAAAAAACATCTGTTGTTAATAACGACTGCAGTCCATCCTTTTAGTCCTTTTGCTTTGTTATACACAGTAAATCTGCAAGCCTATTTAAACATAAATAACTTCCTTACTAAAAACCCACTCCGGATTCAAAAACTCTGCATAAACTTGGATTGGATGTTAAGAACGCATGTCTTCATGAATAGCAGTCAGTAACAGAGTAGCAGCAGGTTCTTTTTGCTCCTTGATTAGCAAAAATCATCCTCGACCTGCAGATCTGCTTGTGGACAGGGCACAAGGAAAAAGAGAGAGAGAGAGGAGAAGACATTTTCAGATGCAGAGTTAAAGGTAATTTTAACTGAGATGGATTAAAAAAAAGTATTTCTTTGCTCAGTACGCTACGGGTGTGACAGGGACCAGCAAGACACAGGCCTGGAGACATTATTTATGCAGTTAATGCCATGTCTTTTCTCCGGCAAAGCACCCAAGAGGTGAACCAAAAATGGACTGATATCAAGATGGATACAAAAAAGAGAGAGAGAAACAAATGAACAAAAGCCTGCCTTTACATAGACAAAACTCTGTTGCAGGCAACCAGGTTATCTAAAAGTAGAGAGACTTCTTGATTGATTCTTTATGATAATACCTCACGATTACAGATGCCCTCATAGGAGTCAACAGCAAACTCCGAAGGTAATTTTAAAAGTAAATTTTGAACTTGTTATGCACTGTTGCCCATAAAGTTGGAGCAATTTTGCTTTCAGAAGGAGTCTTCTTTCTTTATTCCTCTTTTCTTTTGCAATATTTTCAGGAGAGCAGTTAAAAATTGCTTTATTCCAACTTTATGGGCAACAATGTATTGTGTGCTAAATCGCTATTTATTGTGGCAATCAGGGGATTGAGTCCTTATTACACATGATTACTGTTAGCACACATTTTAAGAAACACTGGGTAGAAATAATGATAAAAGTTTATAGTGCAATTATTTCCTTAATTGTAAACTATTTAAAGTTTGTTGACCCACAAACCTTTTACTTTTTTTGCACTTCCAGTAACTAAAATTGTAGATGAAAGTAACTTTCAAAAGCACCTCGTGCTTTTTTTTAAAATTAAATTGGATTATTTTACGAATTAGAAGCAATTCCTGTTTCAGCTGCTCATTAATTACATGAAATTCCCATTAGTCAAAAAAAGTGTTAAATTTGTATTTACTCTTGTGTAAAATACAAGTTTAAAAGGTATCTATTTAATGTAAACGCAAAGTCTGATCATGACAAGCAATATTTATGTGCATATTTATACAAGTTTTAAGCATAATCATGAGCGGGAGTAGGTTCAGTTTTTACTTCCAAAAACTACTGCTAGTGCTGAACTGATAACACTTTCTTAAATCTGGACACATTCTTAAACTTTTCTCTCTGAAGTTTTCCCTCAAAATTGTACTGCTTTTGTGTCAGTATTGGCTGAAAGGCAGGAAGAGAGGCGATGGAGTCCAGAACATATTCCTGATGCTTCGTCTTGGTGAATCAAATAGAACTTAATTCCCAATGGTCCCGCTTTGTCTTCATTAGTGATTCTCACATCAGTGATTTCACGTTCCATGACAACTGAGAGAACAAATGGTTTGCACTTCTTCTCCCTTTCTTTTAATTTTACCCCTCCCCTTCTTCCTTGATGATTCCTCTTCCAATCAGTGGATTTGAGGTCTTACTCTGGGCATTAGCTGGTCTCTGGAAAGCTTCAGTCATCTGCTCCCACATGTAAACAGCTCTCCCATTGTCATAGCTACTCATCATAACAGATGTTGAAAAGTGCCAGAATTACCAGCAGAAATCCTTTAAGCAGCAAAGCGGCCAAACCACTGTTGGAAAATATTTCAGAAATCTGTGTTTTGACAGAAAAAAAAATCACAGTTGGAAATCTCAAGATGATGCAAGCGAGACCACAACAGGACCAGAGCTGCTGCAACAGGCTGCCACCAATGCGGTTCCTTTGTTTTGATGGATGTATAACACTTCCCCAGATGCAACATCTGTACTGAACTCATTTCAAGTCATTAACAGATAGTTGTTTTTGTACATATTAGGGATTGATTGCAGGAGTTTGTTATAGTGATGTAGCAATGAGCCATTTGCATAGTATGTTTTGAAGGTGATGACAGTGATGAATGTTTTTACAGCACCGCACAGAAGGTGAGTGCCTTTTACTGCACTGATACGCTGATCAAGCTGATAAAAAAAAATGGTCATGAGAGGTGTGTATTTGAAACAGAATCGCTGAAAAAACAGCAGCTGTAGTAGAAAGATATTTTTTTTTCTCAATACAGTGGACATCACGTTGATGTTAACAACCTTTGTGCCTCTGTGGCCAGTTTCAGTTTGATTAAATACATCTGCACGCTGGTAGACCACAGACGGAGTGTAATGGCAAAAAGTATGTGAAAAATGAAAATAAATGCAATTAGCTGAACTATGGAGATGGGTTTTATTTTCAAATTACTGACAAGGACCTTTTTTTGGAGACAACACATCAGCCATGTCAGATTCAGCACTCATGGCCGGAGTGCTTTTGGTGTGTGTGTTAAACTCTCTCTCTAACTGGAGAGTTAGGTCACAGGTAGTTGGCAAAGGGAGAAAATCTACCATCTAGCTACTATTTGCTGCTTTACAAATTACATCTCTTTTAAAGTGCAAAAGTGATGAGCATTAGAGTTAAATCTTTCCTAATTACCTTTGTTTCCAGTCCATGCATATATTATCCTGTGAGGAAGAAAATCTGTTAAAGTAGAGACTTGCTGCCCCCACCTGTCAGAAAGACCACATTACAGCTATAAAGTCCCATTCCTGGATGCGTTGACTTATGCAAGGTTACATATGCATGCTGTAATATTTCCCTATCGCTAGGTGGAAGCAGATACACAAGAAACATTTGTAGTCCAACGACACATTGGCTTTCTCTTCCACTGTTGTGGTTCTTCCATGCCTTTTTATAAGTGGAAAGTTTGAAAACTAAATGTATTAACATCCTAAACTTTATTCATATGTAGATTGGAAAATATATATGTGCACGAGTAAAAATAATAATAAGAAAATAATAAGAAAATGCTGCATTAAATGTGTCATCTAATGCTGCCCTAACTTGTAAATGAGCCAGGTTTTTTTTAAATGTTTTTGCATGTAAGTTTATATTGTGTGTTTCTTTTATTTAGCTGTTATGGTTGAGTTCTACAAATATCTTCGGGGAAAACATGCAGCTGGAATCTACCAGACTATTGTCAATAAATATGCCATGAAGGCAGTGACACTGACCATTATGGGCTTCTCCCAACAGTTGATACTGTTTTCAGCTGGAATTTGACTTTTCAGTTACAAATTTAACAGATGGTTTTTGTTTTTTTGTTGTTGTTGTTGTTTTTTTATGGCTTCTGGCGAGTCTGTTGGTCTGTGGTCACAGAACATTTTGTCTCATATTCTGGGTTTAAATGAAGAGGTAGGAAAGAGGCGATGTCACTTGTCTGACTGGAAAACATTGGAATATAAGCCCTCTTTGTACTTGAGGCTGGCTGAAGCATTGCAATGACATCTGGCTGTTACACTTAATGTCTGCAGTGGTGACAACAGGGTTCAATGTAAGTCATCTCTGAATAATGAAATCTTTATGGTGGGAAAGCTGTTCAGGATAGGACACTGCATTGACTCTCACTTTGCTATTACATAATGAAAATGCACATGGCTGAGTCTGTACATCTCTCTGTTTGTCTGTGTGTTCTGATATGTGTGGTTATACGTTTCGTTTTGTCAGACTCCTCCAGATCTCTGCCTTTGCAGATTAATATCAGCAGTCCACAAAGGAGCCTTGTGTGCTCTGCAGGAGCGACTCTCAGGACAATGAGTCCACTGTGTGACAACACCATCTCCCTGTGATGCTAACTGATACACACCTCCTGAGTCTGAGATCATAGGAAGAACAGTCTTTCAGCAATGAAGGTGGTAATGTTGTAATGCAGCTGGTCAGGTTTTCTCAAAGCTTTTCACAGGGTCATTCAGTTACACTGCAGCATGTTTGTATCAGAGCAGCGAGAGGCTTTGACATTTGTCTTTGGTTTTGAATTGATTTTACTGTTGTAACACTGAAAGCACCGTTAGCCTTTGCTTTTGCAATAAATGAGGTTTTTTTTCAATTAAATTGTTGTTGCTATAGCAAACTACAAATGTTACAGGGTGTATGAAGACCTTTTCATTAAAAGTCAACAAAATTTCCTGAGGTCTTAATGAAATGTTTGTGGCATGCTTTGGTAAAAGAAAAATACCACCGAGATACAACACAAAAGCACTCTTTTTGACTCTGCCTTAACAGCAGGCAATTTCAGAGGGATGGAGTCAACCATATGACTCCACCCATTACTCTTCTTTGTGGTCTGCATCTTTTGAAGGTGGTGCCAAAGCTTTGTGTTACCCACTTCTGGGGAACAACATATACGGCAGAAAGAGAAGATAGGTGGAGATAAAGATGGAGCGGCTAGATACTTACCATCAGATACTACTCTTATTTTGGTCTGTAATCTCACAGGAATCTGCCAATCAGAAAGGCTCAATAAATAATAATAATAATAATAACAATAATAACAACAATCATAATAATGATTATAATAATCCTATACTACTACTACTACTACTACTACTACTACTACTACTAATAATAATAATAATAATAATAATAATAATTATTATTATTATTATTATTATTATTATTATTATTATTATTATTATTATTATTATTATTATTATTATTATTATTATAACTTGGCATACTACAAAAAAAGGGAAAAGAGTTGGACTGTTGAGTTTTTGAACTGGTAATATCTTCAAATACCCAAATATACCTTCTCAAGTACCAAAAATGCATTTTTATTCAAATATATTCCCTTAAACTAAGTAGATATATCTTATTTTTAGGACTTAGACTTCCTTAAATAAGGGGACAGGGTTTGTTATATTGGAGTCCCTGAGGTGGTAACTCTCAAGTATTGAAAATGTTTTTTTTTTTCTTTCAGTGTGTTGTATGTTTCTATTCAGAAGAGTTGTTGCCAGTTGTACATGTTTGAAAATGATTGCCTGATTCTGAAAATGTCATACCTGTCAACACTTCAAAACATCCTTCAGTTGTTTCAATCATCACAATCAAAGGCAGCCATTCAGTTGAACTCAGTTATTTATTGTTGCTCTTTTTTAATGTATATTTATATTCCTTAAATATCTTGGACATGAAATGTTTGTGACTGACCAATTGCCTTCGAGGTTACAGCAAGGAACTAGGAATAAAAATCAGCAAATTAGCCAATCAAGTTAAGAGGCAGACAGCATGGAGCCTGCCTACAACACAATCACTGAGATCAAGAAGCACAGGAGGGTATCTTGATGGTAAAAGAAGATTTTAAAAAAAAAACAGAAAAAGGAAGAGGAAAAAGTAGCTCTTACAATGCTAGTAGCTGGACAAAGGGAATAGCCTACAAAGTAAGATGGATGGATGGATGGTAACACTAAAAAGATTCATTATATACAAATGTGATTTCTATCAAATTCAGTATTGCTACCTTAGCCAGGACTTTTGAATCCATCCTCTTTGCTGAGTCAACTGAAGCTGGAGTAAAATGGTTTCAATGGAACTGCAGACCTGAAAGTGTGTTGTGATATCACAACATTGACTATGTTAATTTTATAGTCTATTTAAAGAAAAAAAAAATAAGCAAAAGGAGAAGCTGCCATCTTGGAAGCATTTGTTCACAGAAAGACATGTGCTATAAGTGAAATAATTGACACATACTATTTCCACAGACTATTTTCACCCTGCCTGCAGCTCCAGTGCTTTTATTCGATTTTCTTTTGTCTGAACCTTATTGATTATGTAATCCACACCATGAGTCTCATACAGAAGCATTCTTCCAAGCAGTAAAATCCAGCAATCACAGCTTCCCTGTTTCCCTCATTAGTCAGACTGTTACCCACTGAACATATTGTCTGTGTACTTCTCCCCGAACTGCCGACCTCTGCTTTTATCTCATGACCCAGAAAAGCAATACTCACATTGGTACTGTATGTGGCCTTCGGTTACAGTGGTGGAGGAGGAAACAGAGGCTATTTTAACCTTTGTAGGGGGTGGATGGATGGATGGATGAATGGATGGATGGATGGATGGATGGATGGATGGATAATGGATGGATGGATGGATGGATGGATGGATGGATGGATGGATGGATGGATGGATGGATGGATGGATGGATAGTATCAAAATTTTCATGGGAATTCAAGAAAATTTTAGTTCATAAATGAGTGAAAAGCTCAACAAAATTCAAGTAGATAGCTCAAAATAATTCCATGGACGGGCTCTTTTTCTCTTAAATAATTTTTTAAAGCATAAGATTAGGGCATTTGTCAGTCCACACTCGGCTGCCCCATGAGAGATGAGTGTGACATTAATTATAACAAACTTAAAAGCATGATAATGTTCAACTGCTAGACAGATTTTTCAGATGGAAAGAAGTTGTCAGTTTCCTGCAGACTGAGAGAAAAAGATGTCTCGAGTGAAGATTTTTATGCAGAATTTAGCTGACAAGACCTGTGAGAAGTCATAGCCATCAAAACTTTCTCAAGCTGAAGATTTAAATCTGTTCATGCATTCCTTTTTAATACCCACTTCAGCTTGCTGAGGTTTGCACAGAGGGGGGGCTGGAGCTGGAGCATCTTCCTACTGTCGTCAGGTATGACAGGATCATGACAATCAAGACTGCACGATCACATTTACTCCCGTGTGCAATTTGCAATCACTAAATTATCAAACATGCAAAATTTTGTATCAACCATCAGTCAATCAAACTTTATTCGTATAGCACTTTTCATACAATAAAATGCAGCACAAAGTGCTTTAACAGTAAAAACAAAACCAGTCCCACCCATCTCCCTCCCCTTCCCAGATCAACCACGATCTCTGTTTTGTACAGTGCAGAAGAGATTGTACTTAGACAAAACCCATAAAGGCATGCATCGAACCAGGAGTAGATTCACATATTTATCTTAATTTTTATCATGGAAAAGAAAACTGATTTGAAAATTCCCTTAGCGCTTACAACAATAAGAAAATATTTGAAGAAAAACAAGTTAATTTACCTTTCAGCTTGAGTGCACACTGAATTAAAGACTACACTAAATGAGTGGGGCATTTATGTGTATGAGTCATCATCTGAGTCATACTTTTGCTGTCTGATGCTGAGGAACAAACGTCGGTCAAATCACTGCACTTTTAAGCTCCACAGGATACACGTTCTTATTCCCCATCTCTCCACTTCTCCCTAAAAGTTACGTCTTTGCAGATGGTTGCTGAGTAGAGGAAAGAGTGTCTGTGGGTGTCTTTGGGTCTACACTCCCTGCGGTGGTATGCTTGGAGTGAATATCTGTAAAAGGATAGTCTGAGGTGAATAAGCATAATTTTGACCACAATACATTTTTGGCCAGGCTGCAGTCTGATTTGGATTTATCAGATTTTGGCACATTGCAGCCCTTTGCAGGCCCTCGGTGCAAATAAAAGTCAAAGCATCTCATTCAGTGCTACAGTATGATTTGTTCCTGCTCTGCAGGAGGAGCAAACATGCTGTTCACTTGCGCCTCTGTTCTCTAATTCAATTTACTGCCTAAAAAAAAGCACACTCTTTAGCATGAAGCACTCTTTAGTCAGTGGTTGGCTGAGAGAGGTCAGTAAAGTATGTGAACAACAGCAGCACCATGTCAGCAGAGCGAAAAATAAATTACACTGGTTTGGCTTACTGTATTTCAACTATGTGTGAAACTTAGTGTAGAATGCAGTATGCAGTATTTATGAACAGTGATTTGCTTTTCTTTTCAATCAATCAGAGTGTTAGGATTTTTTTTTTAAATATGATTTTGTCTCAACTCATTGAGGGTGTGCTCCTCTCGTTTAGTGACAGCTGGATTTAGGCTACAGCAATCCTACAACCCACTGAAGGATGTAGAAGAAAAAAATGAATGGATGGATTAGTATTTTCTTTAATGGAAAACTAGTCTTTGTCAAATAACTAATTTAATTTCTTGATCCGTTATGTTCTACCTGATTTGTCTGAAGTGCAGGGAGAAGTAAAGACTGAAATAGTTTGCTTTGTGATTTGTTTTAAAACCTGGTTTCAAAATGTTGCTATCAGGCTGGAAATGTTCACAGCTCACTGTTTCTGATAAAGTGGTGGGTTCATACTTTTTCTCAGTTCCTGTAGTACATTCTTTGAATCTAGACATTTTAAAAATGCTAAATGGATTTCTCAATGTAATTATTATTGGAAAAAGAACATACAAGATTAGCCTTCTTGCAAAAGCCAATAGCTCATTCACCATCTTTTTTTTTTTCTATTCTCTCCTGGTCCTTGTGTCATTATTTACCAACATCCCTATCCAAATGCTTTAGAGTGTTGACAGTGCTGGAATCTAGATATTTTCTGATATAAACCAAATGTAAGCTTTCGAAATCAGTGTTTGTTTGTGTGCAAGCCTGCATTTTCTCTGTATCAGTTTCAACAACATAGGCGCGTAGTAGAGGAGAGTAAAACTTTAATTTCCCTGTAGGGCATTTTGCTTTACAGTCAGGAGCGTAACACACATGATGCAGAACAAAATGCCCAGATACAGCCCAAAATTCAAAACACCTCACTACACTCAATACAGTACCTTTAAATCACAGAGGAAAAAGTACAAGGTACAAATTAGGCTGTGGTAATGAAATATCGCAATTTAATTAATAGTATAATAGCAGAAGCAACAAAATACACCTGTCCAGTGTTTCCTAGGGAAAGTAAGTCTATGGCCTGATGGGACCAACTGTAATTCTGCCTTTAAATTGTGTTAAAGAGTCAGGAACAATTTCTATTATTTTAAAAATGCTGAAAAATATTGGGTTTACACAATTGATTTTGTTGTAGTTTTTTTTCCCCTGTTTTCAAGATTAAGACTGCCAACATTGAAAGCAATAACAAATGAAAACAAATTGTGAAGATATGTTGTAACATTAATGGTGCTTCTTTTATAGACCTTCAGTATTTGTGGGAAAATCAGCTACAATGAGGTTCCAATTTATTGGATATGGGAGACAGATTTCAAACCCAGGTCAGGATTCATACTTATGCTTTAATTGTTTATGTTCCATTTTATTGACAAACCATGTTTGAACGCTTTGGGGCACAGTTACAATTGTTGGCCAGCTTTGATCTTTAGTTTATCTCAGATGTAAGCCTCTTCTTGGTTTCTTCTGCTTCTCTCTACATTTTGCTAATTTTCTCCTTATATCTCTTCTTGACCCATCTTGTTGTAATGTGATTACATCATGTTTGGATACTGAAGGCTCATAAGATGCAAATTTAAGCTAATTTCGAGAGCTAATCAATTATTTATGCATCCAACACTTTAAACAGTCCTCTTTAATAGAAAAATATCTTCATCATCAGAACAAATTGAGAAAAACTTGATTATGCAGCCATGAAAACTGCTTCATCCATTATATGCAGAGAACTGATAACTGGATGTTTTGGGGGTAAAACTAGTTTATTCATATCACTGTTGCCTCACAGCAAGAAGGTTCCAGGTTTGTATGGAGTTTGTATGTTGTACTTATTCTTGCTACGCTGGCACAAAATGGATGTTGATTGATGATTCCTGTAGATGTGGGTGGATGTATAGTTGTTTGTGTGTATATAAATGATTCAATTTGCATAAAATTCAGAAAAGAGGAAACTATTTTTGATTGACTTTGTAATGTGGAAGTATTTGTTGTTTTGCATGAACAAAATCTTTTTGGACCGTGTTGAATGTTTTTCATTCCTTCTAAATATCATCTGTGGTGCTTTGAACCTAATGGTTTAATATGAGAATGCTCAAAAATGCCTTGTTAAACTGATTAAAAAATACTTTGTTAATGCTTCTTAACCATTAAAGAATGATAGTTAAAAATCATTTACCCAAGCTTTGTACATGAGACTTAAACTTCAACCTCTTTTGAACTTATTAAATAGAATATATGGTAATAAATGCTAATAATCAGTACTCGCTGATGATTGGCATAAATATAGCAACATAAAATTTTCTTCATTCATTTATCATTAAGAAAATAACATGAACTGATAATGCAACTCAAATTGCTTTAACGGTTATTTGTGATTGATTGAAATAATTGTTCAGTCTCTACTGACAACCCAGAACGGTTTCGAAGTGTTTGAATGAAAATGAAAAATATACAATATGTTCGAGCCACCAGTTACAACAGTTTAGGATAGGTGTTTCTTGAGGGAAACCCTCATCCCAATGTGTTGCCGAAAGTGCTAAACATATGAGCTATTTTTGGTCTCAGGAATATACCGTAATATCTGACATGTCTTATTTTTGTACACTTTATAATCGAAAGGCAGAAGACTTGCGTCGCATGATCATTGTCCTTGCAGGGATTTCCCCATCACAATGCTTTCTTTGAGCCTGGCGCACTATTTGCCAGAAGATCCTCTTCATTGACTGCGCGGAGTAATTCACGTGTGTGAAGAGGCTCCGCCTGTCAGTCAGACTTTGAACTGTGCACTGGCGCTCATCACCGCTTATCTCCGACCGCTGCTTGTCATCAAAGACGCTGCCATTGACACTCATCACCCACGAGTTTAGATATATAGATTAGGATGAACAGATGCTAAGAGTAAACCCGAGGCCAGTGTTGTAGGGAACGAGTGGAGATTAGACGTTAGCTGCGCTACTTAACGTTGAACGTTACTCGGGGAGTTGAGATGGTCCAGTCCGGGGATATTTTCTTAGCTTTGCTACTTGTGGGCTGTACAGGTAATAATTTTCTGTTTTTCTTTTCTATTATTCAAGCGCCATGATTTTAAGACAGACTGTGCTGTGTTGTTGTTATTTCTGTGACTACCCTATTTCCAGTCTTGTTAACTGTGGTCAGGACCGCAGGCATTCGCTTGCCTCCTCCGCCCGGAGGCTCTTTTTTATTTAGCAGGTGCGACGGTGACGGCGCTGCGTTCGCTGCTAATTATCTCACTGTCAAGGAAAGACAGCTTGTTTGTGAATATGTTCTGTGTATGGACACACACACACACACACACAAAATGCTGTGGTCATCGCGTGACAAGCCTGTGCGCTGACTTGGCATTATTGCACATTAAATAATAATTTTTAAAATAATTATGCGGAGGGAAGGCTTTAAATCTGTATTATAAGTGTTGGGGTTTGCACAGCGCCTGTGTGTGTGTGTAAATATGGGGATTACATGTCCGTGTAGTCGTGTCGACGTGGGCCGTTGGTCTCCCTCTGCTTGGATGGGACGTGTTTGTTGTTGATGGGGAGTGATGCTTGGCACACACTAATACAGGCGTGCACACACGCACGCACGCTAAGCCTCCTGGGCTGTGTCACCATCTCTCAGTTAAAGGTACACTGTGCAAAAATAAAATATCCATAGATTTTTAATTTTTTTTCTCACAAGCACCTGCTTGTGAGAGCAGTGCAGTGACGGTATGGAGGAGTTGGTGCTTTTCAGTGAGACATGAGCAGTATTAAAGGTCCATCAGGGACATTGGTGGGTTATTTTTTTATTCTCTCTCTCTCTCTCTTTCTGGCACTCTCATGCACAGCAAGAACAACTTCTACTCTGAATCATCTGTTATGCAATCCGATGCCACGATGCAGGCTTTGAATGAGACCCTCTAAGTTGTTAAATGTGTCATTACATAAGTCCAAGTGAGGGAGTTTTGTGTGAAATTACATTTTAATAACATCCACACGCCCATACTTGATTAACGTCATTAATTTGGCACGAGAGGTGCTTATGTTTGAAGTAGTGTTCTTAGGCACACCAGCCCCAGGATTTTCCGTGGGATAGCCTTTAATCCTTCGTGTGCAATCCGATGTGCAGGGGTGTTCCTCGTGCAAGAGAGGAAAACGCAGTGGGAGTGGAGCCATTAGTGCATTGTGATGTTAATGCGTTCTTCCGTTTTCTCTCCAACAATATCAAGACAAAACTGTAACTGTGCAATACTTCTAGTAGCAGAATTTAATGGATGCACATTTGATTGGGTCTGACTGTTGTGCGGCTTATTTAGAAATGAATTTTACAACAGTTACGCTTAACAACACGCCTGTAATAAAGCATAATTATCCACTGACTTTTAGTGAATAGCTTAATTATACCTTTTAATTTATTGAATGAATTAGATGATATCTGGAGGGCAAATTCTAAAGCTTCAGATAAATTATCCAGAAGAATAACCTTGCCAGTTTTGGCTTACAAGCGTGAGTAGTGTAGTGAATAATTTGGACTTTATAAATTTATGTGAAATGTAAAATTAGAGGATGAGCAGATGATCATTTTAAGAAGCATTTTTCCTTTTATTTGTTAAAATTGATTTTATATTCCAGTTATAAATAATTAAAGAAGTGCTCTGAGATTAAAATGGTGAAAAAAAAGTCTGTGGTCAGTGGAGGCTGAGGCACTGAAAAAAACATGGATCTATTTTTTATTTTTCAGTTTTTTTTTTAAATAGGCCAAGGAAAATTATTTGTCATTTTCTCTGCCAGTCAAACGATGTGCTTTTTTTTCTCATGTGAGTGGTGTTGAAGGCAAGGAGGTAGAGGTGGAGCTGCTATCAGTTGTCGATGGTAACCCCCAGCAAGTTGTAGTGGCATAGCAAACAAGCTCTTTGGCTGAGAATGCTACTACAAACTGGTGTGGGTTGAAGAAGAGTCTGTATATGAGACAGCTTCATCAAACAAACAAACAAACAAAAAAAAAAAGACTGGCTTCTGCAAGTAGTGAAATGAAAGTTAATTCTGGTGTGGTGTTTCTGGGATGACAACAACTGAGGGAACAGAAGGGACTGAGAAGTGACGCTGTACTTCTGTTGGATAGGTAATCGTTCTTTTACTGCTTTTCACATGTCACAAATGGTCCAGGTAGTTTGATGCCTTATCACTCACATGGAACATGAGGAAAACCGTGTTCATCCCCTGCTTGCAAGTAACTCTATGTGCCTATGTTGTATGTTAATGTAGACAAGAATGCATCACATCAGCTGGTTCTGGGCATTCATGTGTTCATTTGTTGGAAGTATTATTCTGGAGGCATGGTTTTGGATGGCGATTCGGGGGTGGAGTTTTGGGTACAGTTGTTGGCCCTTCAACTGGAAGGATGCTGGATCAATCCCTGACATCATCACATTCCAGAGTATCCCTTGGTAGGACACTGAACCCCAGATTGCCCTCATGGCCCCAGCCACTCATAGTGCTGGTTGGGTCAGAAAGGGCATTGGATGTAAAACCCATACGAAATCAATATGCAGAACATTTGATCTATTGTAGTGTTCCCTACCAAGAGAAAAAGTCAAAAGAAGTTGTCTGCTTTGATCCTTGATGGAGGTCAGAAGGGAGAGCTGAGAATTTTGGTTTTACACCTTTCGAATTCCTCCCATTCTTGTGAATTTTTTAAGGCATCACAGACTCCAACCTTAACAGAGAAAGATATGATGTTGTGATTAAAGTGTATTTCATGCACAATTAGATATATTTGTATCCTTCACTCTACATTATGACTAATAGCAGTTTGCCTCTCTCAGTGTATTTGTTTGGATTGCTAAAGAATAATAATTTGCATTGAATACTCAAAGGTAGATTTTTTTCTGATTTGGTCAGAATAAATTGGTAAATTTTAAATTGGTCAACTTTGTTCTGAAGCTCAATGTTTCTGCAAGGTATTTGCTTTTTGTAACAGACACATTACATTCTCACATACAAAAGCTTACTATTGTGTTGTTTTGAAAAAAAAAATTAAAGCAGTGAGGAACTGAATACTCTATTTGTGGCATGAAGTGGACTTGGATTTGGACTTGGATGTTCAGCTTGATCTGCTATTACTAGTGACTGGCAGGTCAGGCCATCAGAAGTTGTTTGTTTTTTTTAAAAATTTTTTTAATCTATGATGCATCAGTTGAATAGATCATAGGCACAGCAAGCCATCAGTGTGGAAGTTGTGATTGAGCTAGGAAGATCTAAGGCTAGCAATTTGTTATAGTTCTAAGATTTTCAGAAAGGATGTTAGAGGAGGAGCAAGGGGCTATTAAGAGTGGGTTTTCTTGCCTTTCAGGATCAGGTAGCCCAGCATAACCAGGTACAGGATTAGGGGATGTATATTTTTGTTTTCTGTCCAGCGATGTATAGGCTATGGTTTCTGAAAAGTGCCAGCTTCAACATAAACAGCTGACTTCTTTAAAATATGAGTAAAACACTTATATGAGCTCCAAGTTTGTCACGTCACAGAAAAATCTCTTATTAACTGCTCGTTCAAAACTTAATATTTGAAATGGCAGGTAGATAAAATTGGATTTAGAGCTTAGAAATCACAAGAAGATGAATAGTTAGATGAAAGACGATAGTTATGTTAGATAGCTGATTAACAATTATATTCTATTGGTGGCTATGGTCTCCTATGATGAGTCCAAGGTCTTGCCTAATGTAGGGCGTCAGCATCAGCAGTGTTAATTGCACTTGTCTTTGATGAAAGGTGATGAGTAATGCAGGTGCTGGGGTTGACTTTCAATCAGTCCACTGTGGATTCACTGACTCTTTGCTTCTCTTTCTAAGTGTGTAGTCCTCTAACCTCCAAGGAGTGATATTGGCACTTCATAAAATTAATCCACAGTGTGTTACTCACACTGTTAGTTACTTCAGCATTACATGCACATACAGTTCCATAAAGTCCACTGAGCATAAATCTGAATCTCTGAGATGGTGTCTTTGTCTTGTCCTCCAACATCTGCAGTGCCAAGCTTCAACTTTACTTTTCACATGATGAATCCAGTTCTTTCACTTCTCATTTTCCTTTGCAATTGAAGTTGGCAGCCCAGGTGCTGCAAATATGGGCACCTGAGGAGAAAGGATTTGTGTGCTGAATCCACAGTAGTTGGCTAGCTTGTTGCTTGATACAGGTACATGGCATAGTGGGCTAGTTTTAGTCTAATTCATGGTCGTTTTAAAAAATTCTGCCTCTTAACATCATATAGTAAACATATGACATATTTTTATGCAAGCCTCTGAATTAGCTTTACTCTGTATTTTAGTCCAGCTGTCAACTTTGTCACCTTTACTGATTTTATGGTTTAAATGTTCTAACTCTTAAAATGCATAATAGTCACATCCACACATCCTAACACCAGTATAAGGAATGAAATGATGGCACTGCAACAAAATTAAATCGGTTTTTAAGTTAAATCTAAAAAATAAACTGAAACACTAATTTTTTTGTGCCAGCTAATTGATGAGTAAGTTATCACTTTTTTTTTTTGTTGTTGTTGCCTCTTTTACTGCAGAGTTACCTCTCGGTTAAATTTTGTTTTCAGATGTCCTTGAGAGACAGAGAGAGCCCTGCAAACTGCTGCAGAGTTTTGAAGAAAATAGAAAACTTATTTCTCTTTAATTTAAAGTAAAACTAGAAAAAAATGATTGCAAATAATATGAGTATTAGTTCCTAAAAAAAACAAAGTAAAGAAAATAAAGGAACTGACTAAAATTTGAGTCTGTAGATTAGAACTCCACAGAACTTGGAAACAGAAATATATCTAGAAAATCATAGATTACATAGTTTATCAAATTAAACTGTGCAGCATTTGACACTTTTAAAAATGAGTTCATTATAAATTGTAAAATTTCCATAATTGTTTTATTTATTTTTCTAACATAGAGTTGCAGTATTAATGACTAAACTGAGACTGAGGAGGGGTTAACCCCTGTTCTATTCCTTGTCTTGAAATCAGCCCCCTTTCAACTGCTAACCAGAATCATTTACTAATATAGAAACATGGACTGATATGCAAAGCAATGTAAGAGATGACTTCCAGTGTTTGACCAATAAAAGAATTACATCCCTGTATCTCACCATATGGCTCTTTTGAACGGGAAAACGCAGCCTTGTGCTTTTGAGTAGGCTCAGTTTACTTACTCAGAGTTATATCATCAGTCATGTGGAAATTATGACGTAGCTCCATGCTGCTCCATTTACAAAGCAACATGGAAGCATGGCTGACTGCAGGCTGACTTATGAAAGCTCCAACCTTCCTTACAACTGACTTAGCTTTGCAAGGTTGGAAATGACTCCTGCCAAAAGCTATCATTTCAAGTCCAGCAGACAGACTTGACAAAGCAATTATTTTACTGTAGTATTCATATTGTGCACTGATAGCACTTTTTTCTTTTATTGGGAATTTATTTGGGTCAAACAGATTTTTTTCAAAACACAAAACAAATTATTTTGTCATTTTGCATCGCCAGATAATATAAATGACTACAAGGATTTTACAGCTTGATTAAATCCCTAGTAATGCAGTTTAACATGGTCATGATTTGCAAAGACCGTAGTATAAATGTGTAGGACTGATGATGCAATTGTCTATTTTAATTATTGATTTTAGTCTTTATATCTAGTTGAAAAATAGAGAAAGCCATCAGATTTGAGAATATACATTTTGTAAATGTTTGCTATTATTACTGAATAAATGACCTTCATGATTGCTTGATTGATTAAAAAAAAAAAAAAAGGAACAATGGAATGAAAGGTCACAATCTACCCATCATTTATGAACAGGATAATGTCCATTATTTAATGCAGCTCTGCTACACTTTTTAAAAATTTTTTAAATTTTTTTATTGGGACACTTTTTTAAAAACACTGCAGCTTCCTATTAAAACAGTTGTAAATGTCAAGCCTGTTTATGGGCCCACCAGGTGGGATCGCTTATAAACTATAGACTAAAACAAAGATGCTGCGGTAATGAGTCTTCACAGAGCCCAGAAGGCCTTCGACTTCAACTTTTAGGTGTGATTCTGCAAAAAGCTATTATAGTCATGCACTTGCAGGAAAACGTTTTGAGATTTCCCACCAAGTGGGTAATATCCGAAGCCCATATCTTGTCATCTCCAATTTCTTTTATTCCAGTTTGGTCCTGTGAAATACGCCAATGCAGTGACAGTGCTGAGAAATCAAATTTTTTTGCTTTCGTATTTTGGGTCAGTAAATGCATCATGGCATACAACACCACAGTCAAATCCACTCTCTGGCAGGCGTGTCTTCTGTGTGGAATTTTTGTACTGTGTGCAAAGACCACCCAAAGGAAGGGATTTATAGTACATGTGAAGTAAAAATAAACTCTGGAGGAACAAGCAAAATCTTTAAGGTGACTTAATTTAACAGTTATAGCATTATCAGCCTACTGAATGTATCTAATGCCACAAAGATAACAAAACCTAAAAGATTAACATTAAAATGAGCTGAACACACAGCCAGTAACTGTCTAGTCTCTCCTAGCGCTCTTATATCAGCAATGAAAGAAAATAAAGCAATTACAAGGAAAATCATGGATGATCGACCATGTTCTGCTGTTGACAATTGAGGTTTCAGAAGTTTGTCCATGTTCATTAACAGTCCATTTTTATTACCTGATGTATCTTTTTTGATTTTGCAAAAGACAAATAGTGTTTTATTTTAGATTCCAGTCATGTTCTCTGATGCACCTAAATATAAAAAGGTTTGGGACCTGTTATGTGCAGCACATAATTACTTTTCTGTTAGTTTGAACAAATACCTACATCCAGTAAACTGGAGCATTTGCTGGATTTTAAGTTCAATTCAATTCAATTTTATTTATATAGCGCCAATTCACAACAAACGTCGCCTTGAGGCGCTTCAGTCATGATTTGCAAAGAGACTAAGTCAAAGAGACTTTTGTAGCAATTCAACA
Source organism: Zenarchopterus dispar (assembly GCA_028564865.1). Taxonomy (NCBI): domain Eukaryota; kingdom Metazoa; phylum Chordata; class Actinopteri; order Beloniformes; family Zenarchopteridae; genus Zenarchopterus; species Zenarchopterus dispar. The sequence goes on from JAOWBL010008476.1 coordinate 30,926, forward strand.
CAACACACTTGTAGTTTTGTAGAGCATGTTAAACCTATTAATGGTCATTGCCTTTCACAGTTGTATGTTCCATCTGAACAAAAACTATATTTTTTTTAACGTGGTTGAACATTGTTCTTTGAAAGAAAATTACATTTGGTAGGTTAGGCCTCTAAGAAAATTGGACATTGAAACTGGCCCAGAAAATTACAGTCAATTCATCTTTCAATTGTAATGGAAGGTAATTTGGGGTGTATAATAGTCAGCCTTTTCTGTTTCAAATAACCAGGGATGTGGTTCAAATTTATGATTTTGACTGTGAAAAAGTTTGTTGAATACCTTTTAATAACTCAGTTTGTGTCTCTTACACATGATTAAAAGTCCCTGAAATCAAGACGTTTTCATCCAGATTTAGGAGGCAGCGGCAAGAGGGAGGTTGAGGTTTTGTTTTAGCCAGGACTTGACTCTGGTGATGAGTAGTGGAACAGACAGATCCAGGTCTGAGAGAGTTCAGAGGAGATTCATTGCCTAAGGATGCTAAATAGATGACATTACATGTGCACGTGACCCTGTGTGGGACTGCAAGAAGAATATAACATGCTTTTGCTTGGGTTTGCTGACAGAAGAGGCAGTGGCTCTGGGATTAGATGTTGTTATTTAGTGATTAGCCTCTGTAGCTGTAGAATCTTTATGCCATTCCTGTGAGCTTTGACGTATATTAGGGATTATTATGAAGAGATTTAGTTTAAGAGTAGAAAATTGGTTAAACACAGTAGTGAAGAGAGAGGCCTGGGAGATTACATTTTTTCTCTTTTTTCTTGTCTTGATAAAAACCTGTTTTTGACACTTTGTCTATTAGCAGAAGAGCATTGTACTGTTTTCAAACTTTTTTTTTCCAAATGAAAACCTGTTAAAGTAATACTCTGAGGTTAAATTAACCACAGCTCTATTATGGTAATGAGTTCAAACCTTCGTTAGGGAGCAAAACGATGCGAATCGAGGCAGTTTCGAATTGGAACAGAATATTTATTCTTGAGGCATAAATAGCAATAAATTTAGCCCACAGGCACGTCAACAACATCTAAATAAATTGCTATTGTAAGCCTCTGACAGATTTAAAAATGCTATTTCACTGACATGATACTGTGGATAGGGTTCTTCCACATGAACCAAGGTCATTTTAACTTTGTGAGTGTACATAAATTGTACTGAACTGGTTATGGCCATCTAAAATCACTGACTGTTGACTATTGAATGTGATTTGTAGCACATAAAACCTTTATAACATTTAGTAAACATCTTCTAACAACTCAAGAGTGCTCAATTATTTTTAATTAAAAGAAAAAGCTAATCTAAAACCAGAGTATGCCTATAAAATGGCAGGAATTTGTAGTAAAACATTTGAATGAGAAAAAAAAACACACCTGCTCATTAGGCCAAGGTAAGGCATTTCAATGAATAGGCTATCTTGTCAGAGGAACAAGACAGCAACAAGAAATTTTGGATCAAATCATTTCCCTGCTCTGGGTTAGATACTCAGAGCAGCCTCAAAGAACTGCTGGATTTAGGGTGAATTGTTGACTTGGTAATGATTGGATGTGCTGTGAGCAGAAGAGGACGTTGTTCAGCTGTCTCAATGTATTCTTCAAATAAAAGTTGTTTCTTCTCAAAAATCACCACTGTTGCAGTGTATGCAAACAGAAATCGTTTTAGCTCCCTCAATGTTGATCTCGACATTCCAGTTAATTTTTCCTCTTTTATTCATGGGCGGTTAGCAAATAGCAATCAGTTAGTACCACCATCAGCTAGTATGGAGCAGTTCTTAGCTAAGTTGGTGGATCCCAGCTGCTTTTTTTTTTCTATTTATCTGCTGATTCACATGTATTTATTTAATTCTATTTTACTTCACATTATTCCATGTTTTTATCTGCACCGTTACATCAGAGCAATTTCCTAGTCTGTAAACCTGTTTACTGGCAATGGCAATAAAGTGATTCTGATTCTGATTCTGCTCCATGACTGGAAATGGAGAAACAGCGGTTGAAAGAGGCGTGGAGGAGTTGGGCCCTTTTAAAATTCCAATCTCCTAGGTTTTATCCTGGAACCTTACTAATGTAAATGCCTCAACAGACTATTATCGAGGCCACTAATACAATCCCACACCCTCACGGAGTCTGGTGTTTCATTGGCACCCACTGCAGACGAAGACGAAGTGAAGGAGAAGGATACCTGCTCTGCAGCTTGAGAGTATTTGTACAAGCATCACTGAATCTCAGAAACACAGTTCAAAGGTAAAGCAGAGAGAGTAGTATAATAATTGAATATAAAAACAAAGAATCCTGTCTTCAAAAAAGTAGTATTTTGATTAGAGATATTGACATATCAAATAACCCACAGGAGAACATATTATTTTTGTTCATGCCTTTTTCAGATAGTTTTTTCTGGATATACTTTTTCTAGATATATTTTTTTCAGCTAATCCAATCTTTTTAAATCTCTACACAATCTGGATATGAAGTAAAAAAATTGACCAGGCACTCTGGACATAGCCATTGATTGAAAAGACATGGTGAAAACAAACACAACCCATTGAGTGTTGCTGTTTTTCATTCCGTCCCTTGTTTGCCTGTCCCTTGTGGTAATTCTCTGTGTACTCACAAAGTGTATTTACTTTTCTCTCAGAACTATTCACTTGCAAATAAAGACCAAGTTCCCTTTTTGCTGTAGCTATTACAAACTTTCTTTTCTTTTAAGTGCTGTATTTAGCAATAAGAAAAGCAGGGAAAAGACAGTCTTCCCGCGAACTGAACTAAATCATCGTACAGACATGTCTGTAGCCCATGTAGTCCCTGAAAGATGATGTGATTTTATAATAGTGCTACAACTTGTAATAAAAGTTTGTACCACTTTAAAAGTGGTACAGATGAGCCCTCTCAATTTAAGCTCCAAGAGTTTCTTTTGAGCTTACAATATGTCTGATTTAAGAAAATAAGTGTCTCTTCACATAGCAACATGCTGCTGGCTAGGATTTAACTCTCATCTTCTTTTGTGCAGAGAGAAGGGCAACCAGCGTGTGTCCCTTCATGCATGTATGCATACACATCATGGTGCATTCATTACTGAAACACTATAAAATGCATCACCATTCATAGAGCAGCAGAGATTTTGATTGCTGTACCTCAGGCTTTTTTATACAGTTACTATAGTGTGCCATCCTGAGTGGCCTTATAATTCTCTACAGGCTTTGTCATTATCTGACAACACAGAAACTCCTATTTCACACAGTGAAGATGTTTAATAATAATGATATTCAAATGTTCTTCAGATAAATGTAGTTCTAGTTTTATTTTTTCTAAATATTTTAAAGATCTGTCTTTTTTGGCTGGATTGTAGTTATAAATGTTCTTCCCCCTGCTACCATACAGAACAACTGATATTTTACCTAGCAGCTGTTAGCAAGACTTAAAAACCAAACACCAATCAAAGGCATACTGGGAAATGTTTCCAGAATTGAAATGGAAAATGGGAAAAGTTGACTTCCTCAGAAGTCAAAATGGGCAGACATCTGAGCAATCCCTACTCAGATTACATGTATGAAATTGTCTTAATCAAAGTGACTGTTGGGATTGATTATCTGGATCCCAACTACACTAGTTACATAAAGACTGCTAAAGTGTAAATGAAAACGGACAATCTGGACACAGCACAAACACATTGTTAAAGTACAACAGTCTTTTCACTTTAGTCTCCCACATGCCCCATAATACTGGTACTTGTGCTCATCTCGTGCCTACTGCTCAGCTAAAAGTTGTAGAATGCCCACGCTCAGTTCTTAATTTCTTACATTCACCTCTATCCATATTTAAAAAAAAAAAAAGGAATTCTAAAACCTTAATGACAGAAAGTTTAACTTGGATTAGAACCAAAGTTTTATCTTCTTAGACTGCATTAAGAGTTGGACAAAAAAACAAGAGTTTTTTATTTGTGCTTTGATTTTAGGCAAGGCCTACTTGTTATATATCTATGCAATATGGACTTCTCCAATTTAAAGATCTTTTTGTAGCATTGTCCAAAATAAGTAAAACAAGCACCTACATCCACATCTGAAAGGTGCTTCAGATGTGCATCTCCGTGCATCTCTTCAGATGTGACTTTGAACAGTATTTCAAGTGGCATTTGAACAGACTAAATGTAATAGTATGGCCTTCGTGTGTTCTTCGCTAAATGATTAATTCTTCCTAAGTGGATGGATGAAAAAGCACCCATTCATAGTCACAGACCATAAATATACTGCAGTTTTGTCTGTTAGTGAAATTCAGATTCAGCTCTGAGGGAATTTACTGACATGTTTTAAATTTCCTGGCAGTCATTCATCACCCTGATCGAACATTGCATATTGGGTAGAGCATGTTGAGTACATTGATATCTGGACATAAATATTGTGGGCTAAGCACCAAAACAGTTTAGATATTCTAAAACATCATTTACATTATAAGGTAGAATGTTCTGGGATGACATGTTTATTCCTTCATCTTCCTATATTTATGTCAATATTTAGTCACTCTTTGGTTTAGGACAATAATATTAATTTTATTTTTTGTCTTTTTCATAAAAAACAGCAGAGACAAAGTCTACATGTCTTATCATTTAAGTGGTACAATGACAGTCACTCTGTACAAAAACCTGTTATTTTTAAATATCTAATTAGATCACTCTAATAAGATACAATCTCCAGGGGAGGAAAATTAGGAGCTATAACTGTATCTGATCCATTCAACATGCAAGATCAGCTTTGAGATGATGAAAGTGATTGCTGCATACAGCTAATTCTCAAACAGCCCTCAAAACTGTTTTAACAGACATTCAAGCATATTTAATCTGTTTTAGATGTGAAAGGCATCAAACAATACATGCATACGGAATGCATTTTTGATGTTTTTATTGTAATCAAAGTAATTTCTGTCATTTCCATAGAAATGTCACTTTAGTGAAATGCTTCCAATGATGCATAACCATCATGTTATCTAGATGTATTAGTTTACAACAACTGAAATTAATTGTGTTACAATATTATCAAGTTAATTTTGTTTTAAGGGTAAAGGTTGCAATCATAGATTTATAAGGAGTATTACAAGCACAGGAGAAATTGATAAATTTCTAAAAATTTAATTTCATTGTCTTCAATGTAAAGTAATGTACAATAATGTCATGGATGTGTCCAAGAATGAATGGGACATCATGAAACTTGCTTCTAACTCGTACAAAATTCTTGGTGGCTGTTGAAATTAATATTTACATAATAGTTAAGATAATATGGATACTCTTGATTTTGGAGAAATTTCTCATTCAAGTCTGAACTTTACTCCAGGCTGGCAATTTTGACACAATGCAGTCAGAGTTTTGATATCCAAGTTGACATTTGTTATCTAGTCAGCACATGCAGACTTGTTGAAAGTGATCCTAATGAACAATGAGTTTAAGGAACTCATTATTTCAATTAAGAAAATTGTATCATTCCCTTGACATTTTCCTCATCACCACTTACTCTCTTTTGATATTAATAATTCACCTCATTTTTTTTCCCATTTGTAGCCATTTTGCCACTTGCTTCACCCCATAGTATTGTTTATTATGGCTGGAATGTATAATGTGCTTGTCTGTATTTCTACTTATGCTTTCTTTATTTTTCCATTGTGCAGACTGATTGGGATCTGGAGACACATATGCTGGTGATAGGACCTTTTGAGAGTCTTTTAACCGAAGCTTTGCAGCTATGGGCATATAACTGATTTACCATTTTGCAAGGATGCAGAAAATGGAAGTTTTTCTTCAAGTTCTCCTGAAAGCAAGCATTCATGTTGCTTTTCTGCTCCTTGGCGTCTTGTCTCATGTACTTCCCGAATGGAGAATTGATCCAGGTGCATTTGTACTTGGTGTACTCAGTCCACATCATTGCAGATTATGAAGGCTACTTATAATGGCCAACATTCACCAGAAAGACCTGGTGAACCCTTGCATATCTACAGATGATGAAATTTATGTCACAATGGCCTCGTATACTGTCAGCCGGAGAAACCATCTATTCACTTTTAGTCCTATGGTCACAAAAACTTTTATTTTTCCTCTCCTATGGTAGACTTGGGAGTGTAACACATAAGAAAAATTAACTCCATCTACTGCAGAGCCTTACAGAGAGCCTTACAGACACCATAACTTATCAGATGTAACAAGTGAAGTTTAGGTGTGGAAGCAACATTAAGAGGCTCTGAAGGAACAGCTTGTATTGAGGGCTCCTGGTTTCTAATAGTAACTGGCAATATCATCAAAAGTTGAACAGAACACTTAATGGAATTCATGAAACTGGCACATCTGCCCAATGGACAGGAAACATAACTGGAAGATTACATCTCTGAGGCAGAAGTTTCTGGGGCACCACAGCTAACTCCTCAGTGCAAGTGATGGATGGGATTTGTTCTGAAATGCCATAGGCTGTTTGGATATTGTTGAGTGCAGTAGCACCTGGCTTAGGTATTGATGTGCGGATTAAATTGCTAGCTGATTGATAGAGCTGATTATTTCCCCTTTTGATAATATGCATCAGCAAATATTCCATGGCACTGGCCACCGATTATTTCAGGAGACCGTCAAGTTAAAAAAAAAGTAAAAAAATAATGTGAACACATCTGCAGTGCAACACCACCACTGTTGTTGTTTTTGATTACGAGACTATGTTTTATACTTGCTTGTTACTGCAAATGGAGTACAGACTAGATCTGTTTAAATAAAAAGAGACAACGCAGATATACAGTTGAATAAATGTTCATTTGATGTCTGCAATTTAGCATGGGACATTATTAAACTGTTGTATTTCATCAGAAGCAAAGAAAACAAAGAAGATATCAGGATTATGTCAGCCATTCTATTAATAATCAACATTGATTTTGGTTATTGAAAACCCCAAATGACAATGCTTGTTTTCAGCACCAAAAAATGTTACACAAGCCCTCAGATCATGCAGATTAAACTTGACCAACAATACCATTTTCAGGATAGTTTTGCATGTGAGAGAGCCAGAGACATACTACAAATAGCCTTGAAACAGTTAAGCATTAACAAAGAAAGGACTGTATTGCTAGAAAAGGTGTAAAATTTTTGCTGACCTCATGATTTAATTTGATTTTGAATCATCTTGTAACATTTCAGTGCATTTAATGATGCATTTTGATGCATCTAAGTTCTTTGTATCATTGAGGTACTATATAACCACACAGCTTTTTTTTCCCATTTATAAATATAGCAGTTACATCTATCCGATCTTCCTTTTTATTAGATCTTTATTTGGACTAAATAAAGTGGGAGCTCCTTTTTAATTTAGTTCCTATTTATTCAGTCAGACTAATGTCTTTTACAGAAAAAGTCACATCTTTTCAGTGCCAGTGTCTGAGTGACTCACCTAAATAATGTATGTGGACATAACAAAAATAAAACCAATCTCCCTTTGCAGTGCAAGTGTTCTAATCAACAAAAATAATGCTTCTGCATCGGTCGAAGACAGAGCACTAATGGTTGCTTGACTTGCTTTACTCTCTGAGTCCCTTTACCTGGGATTTATTTGGCTGCGAAGTGCAAGTATAACCATACATTCAGTGTGTCTTTGCAAAGCAAGTTTACACTAGCTCTAAGGTTTTCATCTGGCAGAACCTATGGTTTCCTCTGAACAAATAAGATTATGTGTCCTTAAAATTTAAAGTACCCTTTCCTGTCTCAGAGTTTCACAGCAGAATTGATAGTGATGGATCAATTTTGAGCAGAAGAGCTGGACACATGGTGTTCTTTGCGGTTGCAGTGGTCAGGCTTGACTGATATTATTCCAGGAAATAGCTGTATTATCAAAACATTTAATACTTGCAATGTGTAAAATTTTTTTTTCTTTTGGTGGTAACCTCTGCCTTACTCTGTCATATCACCCAACATAAGACATTATGCCTAAAATTTGAGGGTGTTACATGATGCAGCTAGTGCTCTTTATTTGGAATTTTACAGCAATTGAAGGTGACATGAGACCATATCTGCAACTTTCAATTGTGGAGGATGATTTTGTGTAGGCCCCCTTTTGTTGTTTGTCATTCCATTGACAGATTGATGCAGAAAGTCTGCAGTGTGATGCATCTTGGAAATTTACTCAAAATTTTACCCAGTTTAACTGTATTTTCATTAACATTCATAGGTGACTTGAATAGGTTACTTGAATTTGCCACAGTGAAGGGGGAATCCACAATGGCTGCCATTTAGTTTTCCTCCAGTGTCTCTCATTTATTCATAAACCTTACATAACTTTTACAGTGAGTGTTTAGTTACAGCTTGGTGGACCATTAATTCTGCATTATATTTTCACAGACTTATTGAGCGGTAGATTCATTAGTCTAAGGTGAGCTGTATTAGGTCAAAGACATTGACAGTGGTGTTGTTGGCCAGCCCAACAGTACTTTAAATTACGTTTTCCTGCTAGTGCGTCATATGTACACTGACAGGGATGCTACGTTAGGAAAACAAGCGAGAGAGCGATTTACTATGATGTTAAAGGGAAGCATCCTTTATTTAAGTTTTAGGACATTTTTAAAAAGTCACTCGCTGAATACCAGGTCTTTAAAATACATTAATAAATCCTCAGATGAACATGATATATTGCACTGTCTAATTAAATGCAGAAGTAGTGTGTTTAAAAACTAAGTACAGTATAAAATGTATACAACCACCTTTAGCAGCTAAAGCTTGAAGTAATTATTTCCTGTATGGTGGTATCATTCTCTTACATTGTTGGGTGAAATGTGAAACCTTGTGACCACTTTTATTTCCATACAACTGTACATGAAGTGAAAATTAACTATTCTTCATCGATAAAAAGACTGGCTTCCAGACAGTTTTTTGGCTCTTATTAAAGTGCTCTGAGCAAACCACTGACTCTTAAATTGAAAAGCCAGTCAGATAATCTATGTGCAGTCTTCCATGTGTTCCCAATTATTCTGACCACAAGAGATCCTTATTACAATGAGATTATGACCATAAATGTTTATCAGCTAATAGCTGTGATATTTAAGATCCAATTATGTGGCTAACCCAAAGAGAGAAGAGATGGTGATTGTGAATTCTAACTGTAAATCTTGAGGCGAATGTATTGCTTATCTGAATATTAAAGCAATAACATTGCGCCCTCCAAGCACTTCACTGAATATTTTGTGGTATCTGGATTACCTCATATATGTGAAATGAATGTTGCTAGATATCACTTTCATGTCAAATGAAGCAACATTGTGCAAAGAAATTATATGATATTGAACAACAAACATGTGATACATGAGCTTATCTTATTATTTATTGCATTTTAGGAGGCGAAGGCTGAAATTGGGCAGCAATTGGGTAGGGTGATTTGCACTGTTGCCTCACAGCTAGATAGTTCCTGCTTCAAATGCCAGCTGGGGCCTTTCACTGTGGAGTTTCCATGCTTGTTCCACACACTTGTGTGGGTTTACCTTAGGTATCTTCCTCCCACAGTCTAAAAACATGCATGTTAGGTTGATTGGTGGTTCTAACTTGTTTGAAAGAGATATTATGACTCTTTTTGTCCCATTGTGATTAAGTTGGTCTTTTTTTTCTTTTTCAGATTTTCAGTGCTGTAAACAATTGACTTTGTTCAGTTTGCACAAACTCTAGTCTTTCAGGAAACATATTTTTCTAACCTAATGGAGCTAACCTTCCTGCCTGGGTGAATTTTGTGCAGGTGAAGAGATAGGAATTCACTATTGAAGATCTAATAAAAAACACAGTCATGTGTGGTGTTCTTTTTAGACAGAAACATAATGTACCCAGCGATGTGATTGAACTCCAGATAGGATGTAGAAGCCAGAATAGTGCTAGACTGATATCTGATAGCAGTTTGAGACTAAGAGAGAGATACTGGTGACATGATGAAAGAGCCAGCTCAACAGAGATCGTGACAATGTGGTGTGAGGCTTTTCAAATTTAATAATTTGTTCTTTTTCTAGACATACACTCCCCTCTCTTGCTTCAACTAGTTGATAATTAATATGTTAAATATGAGGAGAAGAGCATGAGGAACTAGAGATAGTTCACGCTATAAATCTGACTTTGACACGCCTTGTGACCACATGATGCTTTCTACCATGTTAACATCAAGACTGTTTTGCTTAAAAGTAGCAGTTCAGAATATGTGATATCCAGTCAGAATTTATACAATACATTTCTATCTTTGTAACCAAACTTTTCTTTGTGTACACAGTGAATTTGACATCTTTTCTGCTTGTCTGTCATGGTCTGTTTTACCATGTCTCTCACACTCCTCCCCAAAGGATCTTCTCACAGTGTGACTCATTGACTTCCACTGCCTGAAAGCCATCTTGCTTTCTTTGCCAACAGAAGCCGGATGTGTCATGAGTCCCGTCGTGCAGCTTTTCCATAGATGTCGTAGAATGCAAAAGCAGATGACAAGCATTCTGAAGTTGATGAAATAAACACAAGTTGCCAGTAATGGGAACATAGCTGCTGTAGAGGCAAGCACTCTTAAAAAGTTTAATAGTGGGAACACAACAACAAGAAGAAACACCCACCTTTTTACTGTAATATTTTCTTAATAATAGTGGCTTTAAAAGATCATGGATGGTCTGCACGGATCACTCCCTTATCCGTCACCCTTAAGCCAACTCTGATTCAAAAGCTGTTTTCTTAGCAGCAGCGGTTGCTTTGAATGGTGTTTCTGCCAGGTTCACGATGGAGCCACTCTCGCCAAAAACTATACAACTTCTTTTTCTGCGGAAGTTCCATCCACATCCACCAAATCGCTATCAACATCACCAACTCCACCACTACCAAGTACTTCAACAGTAGCCTTTTTAGAAACGCTGGTCAGCCTGAAAAAAAAATTTGTTATTGTTCTCTTCATTGTGCTTTCCTGCACATTGTGATACATAACGATGAAGTGGAAGTAAAAGATCACTGACATTAACCAGTTTAAAAGTAACATTAAAGTTTAGCTGACGTGTGATTGCTTAGAGTGATAACTATCAGCATATGCCACGGACATACTGCGAACACATGGTCCCATCGTTCACAAGAAAATGTTCCGTCTGGTCCCACCACGATTATTCGCACTTGCACAAATGCGTATTTGAAGTTGCGCAGATAAAATTCTGTATGCATATGCAGGGCAAAGGCAGGCCTTAAAGTGATTCTCACGTTCATTTGAATGAGTTGTAATATTTTTGTACAATGTGTTGTTCTGATACCTCAAGATTACTCAAATGGAATTGTGCACATCTGCATGTGTTCACATGTGAGTCAACTAGATAAACATTTATTCCTATAGAAAACTCTGTAATCTCTGTTAGGAGTATGAAACTCAGTCTTCTATTGTGTGTGTGCATGCATATATACATATCTATCTATATATACAAATCTATCTATCTATATATATGTATATGTATATATGTATATATGTATATATATATATATATATATATATATATATATATATATGTATATGTATATATATATGTATATATATATATATATAT
>JAOWBL010008484.1:0-18227 GCA_028564865.1 Zenarchopterus dispar
ACACACACACACACACACACACACACACACACACACACACACACACACACACACACACACACACACACACACCTACAGACGAGCTGAAGGATTTTGCTTGCTTTGCTGTTATGATGCAGGTGAAGAACTGCACTGGTGTCACTCATACTTTATGGGTGGGAAATGCCTCCCCCCAATGTTGTCTTTGTTTGCCTTATGTCTTCATGCTCTCCCTTCACATCTTTCCACCACTCTGTGTTCTTTATTATTTTCGATCAATGGGCCCGTACCCTGCAGGCACTAACTCGGCTAAGGCTGCGATGAGGGAAGTGGAGGTGGTAGTTGTGGAGGTGGTGAGGGTCTTTATTAAACAAACAGTGGAGGGCTTTGGAGGCCCCATTGAGGTCTGGAGCTGGAATGAGGACGCAGCTGAAAGCCCTGTACTTCCTAATGAACTTGAGTGGCCCATAGAAGCAGGGCCTTTTCACCAAAGCCAAGGAGGACAAAGTGTCAAAACAAGCCCAGCCCCTCTTCGTTCAGAGGGGCTAAACGCCGCCTTTTGACTCTGTGGAGTGTGGGCATCTGAAGGGGAGGCCACGAGGAGAAAAGAGAGGGAGGCAGAATGTACTTGTTAAAACAATGGCCTCTTAAATCAAGCGCCCCTCCTTGCTTCTCTTCTTCTCCTTAGCTCTTTTGCTCCTGTCTCCCTAACCCCTCCTTGTATCGCCTCAGCTTCCAATTAGACCCACTCTTGCACAAGCAGTTGAAAGCCCCATATATCGCAGGGGCCTCAAAGGAGAGGCTTTGGAGTTGTTTCTGTGTAGCAGTACTGCCTCCATGAAAGGTCTTAGTATTCAGACGAGAGTCCTGTTTGGGCTCCTCAAAGCTCTCAATCTGCCACCGGGGGACTTGTATACCATCATGTCGTCTCCGTTCTCTGCGTCTCCCCTCTCTCCTTTCTTTCTTTCTGTGCCTATGCGACCATCCAATTCTACGTCTCTCCCTCTTCATCCCACTCGCGGCCAAAATCTCTTTCTTCTGCTTGCGACCCCTCCGTTCCTCCTCCACGCCTGGCTGCTCACGGGGCGGGGACAGGAGCCGTGCATGGTCGGGTCCGATCGCTTGCCGCCTCCCTCCCCTTAGTTGTTTAGCCATGGATGGAAAAGCGGAGACAAATATGTCTGTGGTTCAAAGTCCATCCCGGCAATTACAGAGAATGATTAAAGAGCTGGCCTACGCACAGGCAGCTATGTATAATGCTACAACTCCCGCTCAGCGTTTCATAACAGCACCTTCAGAATAGCAGTGAGCAGAGCTGCGCCCGATAAGGGCCAACGGCTGGCAGAGTCCACTATTTACAGAGCAATTACCAAGAGTCGGTGCCATGAAATTCCACAGTTATGACAGGAATTTCTAATAAGTACTTCAGCAGACAAATTGATGATCTCGAAGGAGATGTAATTTTAAGACGCACCAGAAATGGAATTTTAAAATATTCTTTGCTGGTATCTCTGTGCTTTAATGGGCTGGTTTGTGTTATTTTTACAATCATGACCGCATTCACTACTGTAATTGTGAGATGTACATCTGTTGTTCCTCGCCAAACGTTTACGTCGGTCTAGCAGCACTGAAACTGTGCTTCAGACAAAAGCCGTATTGTTTAGTGTTATTTATTTCAGAGTTTGGACTTGGCTGTCGTCATTGCACGGACAAATGGTCTTAAATTCAGTACTTTGATTACATCAAGCATCAAATGTCAACTGAAATCTGTCAGATGAAAACTGCTTGGAAGATTGGGGCACTTGTGAGTTTTTTTTTTTTTTTTTAATTATTTTAATACACGGGCTAAGTAGATCAGCTTTACATATAAAAATAACTTTTCTTGTGAATGTAACCTTTAGTGGGTGAATTGATAGATTCTAATGTGGGTTTGACTTTTGGATTTGTAACTTTTTTTTTTTTTGGTCCCACATTTTTACAGCTGCATTTTGTGCTCTGGGAAACATCCACAAACTCCATATACTTATACTTATATAGTCAATATGTATATTAACTACTTACTTTGACATGACAGGGAAAGAAATTATAGTTGGTGAGAGCTGTTTTTGAACAAATAACTTTGTTCCCTCCTGTGTTTATTTTGCGCAGTGAAAGACAAAGCTACAATTTACCAGGGATCCTAAACGTCTCACAGCAACACAATTGGTTGTTTTGAAAGCATTTTGTTTTTTCCTTCCAAAAATATGAAAGCCTCGAAACCAAGCAACTTTGGTCCCACATTGTCTTGGGTTCCTGGGAATAAACCTGCCAAACTTGATGGGAAATTGAATGGGTTGTTTTTGGTTTTTTTGGAAATCAGACACAAACTAAAAGGTCCAGTAATTTGTTATTGAAATTTAAGTAAAGTGCAGTGCCTTGATAACATATACCTAGAGTCAGTTTTTTTAATTTTTTAATTTAATTTTTTTTTAAACAGTCTTTAGACATGATCAAAGAAGTAAAAGGAAAAGAGAACAAACAATGACTGTGGCAGTACTTTGCCTGAGAAGTGTGCTAGTTTCTCCTTACGGCCACATTTATTCATAAGGCCTGAAGGCAAAACTGAGGGATTTTTATAACAACAACAACAGCAAAACTTCCCACAAGAACCAAGGGGACCATCTGCCTGGACGGATGTAAACTTTAGCAGGCCACAACAATATTCTGCTGAGAGCCTGAACTAATTGGGTCAGCATGATTTTCCACTTTTGCAGCTAGGTGGTTGATCTATGAGGTTTCTATTCTGAGACGCGCCTACTTATGTTATTGCATCGGCCATCAAGAGACAAAGGCATCTATGTTAGGCAAAGCCTCCTGCCTTCCATCGCCCTAATTTTATTTTATTTTATTTTAGAGATCTTGCTTCACATCAGTCATGGCCCAGAGAGGGTTCTCTGAAACATTTCCACTTCTTCTTTGCTGATTTTTGTGTATAAGTGACATTCAGCTGGCAGGGCTTGGTTTTGAGTGTCTGCACTCTGCCGTCATAGGCGGCAGTGACACCACAAGCCCATATGGGAATAATTGCTGTTTTATTTAGGAACTAAGGACTCACTCTCTAGATTGTTTGGGCAGTTTGTAAAAGGCAGTGGGTTCTGTGGTTTTCTTAAACCCGGTCCATGCAATATACCTGCATCTGAGAGTTCAGATCCGAGTAGCATTTAAGCATCGACCATACATATATGGAACATGTGAGATGTTTTACTTTGATGATTGGTTTTTAAAATGACAAACTTGGAAAAGGAAATATTTACACTGCTTTTCCATGTTACTTGGATATACAGAAGGAATAAATTTAAATGAGAATTTCATTGGAGGCTGTTTCCATGGCTCCTGAGGGAGGATGTGATTATGAAGGGGGTATGAATGGAGTTTTACTTTCAGACATGGAAGACTGGTGCTGCTCATTAGATCCTGTCCAGGTGTTAGCCTGGGAGGTAGAGGAACTCTGGAGAGCAGCTGATTCAGACTGTTGTGGACTGTGGTATTGCTCTTGCTTGTTGAAAGACATTGACCTGTATCCAAAGAGCGGGCTTTCATTTTGACTATCATTGTATTTAGTTGACGCGTTATTGTTGTGTTCAGATTGCTGACTAAATCTGATTATTAAGCATATTTAATTAGAGTCAGATCTTCCTGACTAGCCTTTTATATATTATATATTTTGAGTGATCAGATTTGATCTGCACGCCCTTACTGACTTGCTCTATTCTACATCATTGTTGCTATGGTGACCTACACGCACAGAGCTGATGTAAACAAACCAAAATGGAGAGTAGCTTTGCGACTGCCCCTGATGGTTACAAAGAGCCACACTGCAAAGTGTTCTAGGAGGTGCACTTCTTCAAAACAGAGTCAAAAGAGAGAAAACTCAGGAATGTTTTAACTGCCACTTTCATCACTCTGGTGGATGTAGTCCTTGTTTGTGACGCAAAAGAGAATCACAGAGTGTCACAAATGTATGTAGGTTAACTTTGGATATGCTAAAAACTGGGGCAGCCAGTTTGAACGTAGTTGATGTGACTTGTATTTTGAGTATTTGACCTCATCTTTCTGAGTGACCTGTTAGCTATCTGCTAATTTGTTATTTCCTGTTAGGATGGCCCAGGGCCTGTGGCTTTCTACACGGTTCGCCCTATAAGTCTAAGGGCAGTATCTGCTGGCGTTTCTGCAGAACTCGATTTATGCTGTGCCACTTGTAGTAAATGTAAAACTGCATTAAGAGCAGATTTATTAAGACCTGACAGTATCTACTAGTGACCTTTTTTTGGCTGCGTACCGTCCTGCAGGCTGCTTCAGATGTTTTGATTGATTGCTTTAACCTTGGCAGCTAGAGAGAAGGCAGGGACACATTTAATCATAAGACAAAGTTGCTCCTGATGTTACTCATTTAACAGTAAGGCTGTGCAGGTTTTTGCTTTCTTAAGGGTGATAAGACTTTTCCTCTCTGCTCTTGTGATATTCACATGAACTTAATTCTTACCTTTTTAATGTCATTTTAGGCTTTTTAGGGTTAGAGTTTTAACCCTTGACATTATTAATCCACCTGGAGCACATTTATTTGCCCTTTGCTGACGCTCAGATTGAGAGATGAGGTGAAGCAGCGGGGCAGGGGAAGAAAAAGTCACAACTCGCTGCTCCATGATATTGGAGGTGCCTCCCTCATACACTGTCACAGTCGGTCATAGTAAATCCTTGACAGGTGTCGGGGCTTAAGTGCGAGTCTTTTTCATTCTCCATGCATTTGCTTTGCCTCTGTAGTGTGTGTGTTTTTTTTTTATATATGTATGTGAGACAGGTGCCAGGATGCTGTCAAGTTACCCTGCATTTGCAGCAGCGGACTGAAATAAAAAGGTTCAGCTGGCGCCTGGTGCCCATCGTGCCCCACTCAGTTATGCGCCTCTGGCAGTGTGCCACAGAACACACACAGACACACACATCACCTAACAGCCACTCAACTGACCTCGACGATTTTAACAAACGCACACATGAACTCAGGAGGAAGCCCAAAAAGCATATTCCAGCGCTGATTTGCTCCCTCTCCACCTCCGCTACTGAAGCCGGCCTCCTCTGGAACCGCTGCCTTCCCTGGAGGGGTTAAGGTAGACGCTGTCATCAAGCTGAGTGGTGCCAGCCGGTTTTCTAATTGGATTTAGTGTTGGCACTTTTCCTGTACCCCCTCAGCCAGACAGAATTGATTCATGAGGGAGGCCTGGGAGCCGAAGTCCGACTAGCTCTGCACCGCAGTGCACCGATGGCTTTGTTCTGCTGTTTGGGTCCTCTCTCTCACCAAGCCGGCTGGTGCTGTGAATATCTGCAAATGCACTTTGTACTAATTTAGATTAGTGTGTGTGCACTATAATTTTATTACCCCCTCTTTATCCAATAAGCTGATTAAAAGTCACTTCGTTTCCCTGCTGGTACAGTCTTTCTGTTTCAGGTGCATCATTTGCAAATCTTATATAATTGACTTAAAAATTGTCAAATTTCTCAGATTCTAATCAGTTTATGAAAACATTGTTGTTTGTCCTTCGTCTTTTTTTCTCCTTTTTTAAAAAATAAACTGACACAGAACTGTAACTCCCCCTACTTTCTGCTCAGTCTCAGGAGTAAATTGCCAGCACCCCATCTCCTCCCCCTCCTCCTCCTTCTCTTCTCCCTATACCTTTGGGTTTTTGATTAAAGACTATTTTTAGTGGACAAGTGTGTGCCTTCATTATCATGCCCCTCCCCTCATCACAAACCATGCTTCAAGTGACCCGTGGTCCATCAGAGGACGACGCGGAGGTTATGTACATTCAGGACGAGCAAACACCTGTCTGGCCATTGAGGCGGCATGGGAGCAGCCCTGGAATGCAAACGAATCCTCCCCTTATCCTTGAACTGCTGCTGAACTCCTGTTTGTGTTCTGGATGGGAGTGACGGTTGTGATAAAAGGTGGATGGGTGCTTGTTATCCTTCTCATGGAGCTTTCATAGCTGCACAACGAGAGCGTGACATGGCCTTCATCTTGTCCAGTGAAGAATGAGCTCGATTCCTTATTATCAATTTGCTTCACAGCCGTTTGTCCCAATGCAGAAGTCCATAGTCTAAATATTTGGCCAAGTGGGACAAATTTTTCTCAACAGAGGTTGTGGACAATTAAATTTAAGTTTGGAAATGAGTACAAACATCCATGTGAATAGGTGTGTTAGTATAACTCTTGTGAATTGGATTCAAAAATATGCCTACTAGAAACCCAACAATTTCACAAAAACTGTCATGCATACAAAAAGATTTTACCACACATTGCGTGGTTTTTCTGCTTTCTGATTATCAATGGAATATTTATCAAAACAGCAGTGGAAATGTTTTTTTCCCCTCACATCTAGAAGTCACATGATGGACCAAGAAATGGCACATTAACTTCTTTGTAGGAACTGGCTCCCGGGGGCCTGATAAAGCAGACACAAGAGGAGTTGTGTCACACAACCCAACAAAAGTTGAACAAGCCGTTCTAAAGTTTTAAATCCATAAAATACCTGAAATCGTGGACAATAATTTCCCAGAAATCCCTCAGATATAACTGGTTCTACGTATAAGAGGCTTACCTAGAGACAGTTTGTTGGAGAAAGGAAAACACCACCGTGTTGCATAACATGATTTAATGGCAAATCTTTTAGTCGAGTTTTGACATTTTCAGCATCCCTTTTTTTTCCCTGAAACTGTCATCTGAATACAATTAATGCAAGTTGCAAAGAGGGGGAATTTCAGCCCAGCTGATGTTTTGGACAATGTGGTTGTTCCAATTGTTTAACAGATTTTACCCTTAGACATTATCTCTGAGTGGAAACTTCTGCAGATGGCGAAACAAATGATGGGAGAATAAATAAATCTAAGTCAATATCCAGGCAACACTAAGGCTCAAAGCTTAATGTTCTGTAGCAGAACAATCGTGAAAAACGTGATGCTCTTGATTAACATCTCTTTGAAAAGTTCCCCAAAGTGCATCATTTTGGGAATTCTGCAAATAAGTGACAAGTGGGGTTCATTGCTAAAAATGTTTTTTTTTTTCCACCGACGTAATGGGGAGAAATATGGAAAACTTTAACGTACTTTTAAAGTTACCTGGGTAACTTTAAAAAAATGTTATACTTTTTTTCTTGCTGGAATTTGTGTTTTGTGGGAATGCTGGGATTTGTTTTTCAGGTAAGAAGTCATTGTTGTGTTTCTTCACTTGAAGAGAAACAAATGTTCATGTGATGAGTCATGAGTAACAAGTTGACTGTCTGAAAAGATGGCAAAATCCTTTTTATTTCTCCTTAAGCATATAATCTCTTTCTTTATTCTTAAAAAAAGGTAACTCCAAAAAAAAATACTTTTGTAGATTTCCACCAACTATTTCATAGTTATTGATGTTTGTCTAAAAAAATTCATGATCCCTCTACAGGATGTCTTGTTATGCTGGTGTCTGGTCTAATCAATTGTCCCCAGAGAATACTACTACTAATAATAATAATCCTAATACTACTAATAATACTACAAAAAGCAAAAGGAGAAGGGCACATGGTTGATTTATTTTCAAAGGCATTTGAATTGTATTTAAGGAGATTTTTTTCTTTGCTCCTGAAAAAAAGCCAAATTGATGGAGAGAGAGGTTTAAATTATAGTGAAATTGCAGTTTTCTGCCCCATTGCACACATCAGCTCCTCTTTATTTTCTTGTTGCTTTTGTGTTTTGAATCTCCCCATTTTGACCTTTTTTAAGCTATTTATTTTTCAGAAAGGTAGGCTCAAGTCAAACCACGTTACAGAAAGGTGACATGGGTCAGCGAGAAGGAAGACTACTGACAAGTGTTCTCTCTCGCCGAGGTTGACCGACCTTATTTTCACATGAAAGAAACATATATTTTGAAGGCGGGCATTCTGCTGCTGTTGGAGCAACGGCTCTGCATCTCTATGGTAGCACCGAGTCATGGGCGACTTAATAGCGCTGTGGCCTGTTTGCTGTGTTTACAATGTTCTTGCAGATATTCCCACTCTGTAGGGAGAGAGAGAAGCACTTCTTATCTGCAGAGCAGGGACACTAAGAAGGAATAGAGCGAGAACGAGCAATGCAGGCAGGGGGGAGGAGAAGGGGTGAACATCAAAAGGAAGAGATGCTAAATATACTCATCCCTTTTTTTGGCAACTACTTGTGCATCTATATCTCACAGTGTGGGCTTCATGAGAGGAGGCTGAGCCATTGAAGTGCAACTGATTTCACTTGGCTGAAAGGTTCTTGACATAGAAATACGCCTGCCGTCAATTTGTTTTTGCACAGAAATTGATTTCTGATTTGGATGCAAGTAGGTTTGAACATCATTATAATGTTTATGTTTATCATGCCACTTTATATTGCAGCGGTATTCTCAGTTAATTGAGCAGTATTTTCATATAAAGTGGGGATGTGGGAAGGGCAAACCTGACCAACTGAATTCTCTTTTGGTAGTTTTCTGGGAAGGATGATGGACGTCAAATCCAAAAGGAGTGCAAAATGGAAAACAAAGGGAAGGAAGAGTGATCCTCCTTCACCCATGACTCATGTAGACTCAGATCTTTTCCTGTCTCATATTCAGCCAATTCTTTACTACTTTATTCATCACACACCCAACTCTGTATCACACTGTTGACTTTGCCAAAGGCTGATCTGAGCTGTTGCCAAACACCAGTCTTTAGTGCACAACAGAGATGTTGGGACATCATTGTTGATATAGTAGCATGAATGTTATCTCCCATGCTGGACTTTGGAGTGAACGAGGCTCAGATTTAAGCAGTAGCTGGCGCCAACAGAAAGAAAATTGGAAGTTTGCCACGTTCCCTTCCTCAGCGATGTCTGGTCTTTGGTGTAACCTTAACTGCAGAGGAGATTTCTGCACAGATGGATGTGAAGTTCTTGATCTTCTCCAAGCTTGGACCAGCAGCCTGGACTATTTGCTCTGATTAGAGCCTCTGTCTCCAGTTTGGTATTACCTCATGGTCTGTGTGGACAGATCACAAGCTTTGGAGCTGTGAGGGTTGATGGCTGAGATGCAGTGGCTTTTTTTTTTTTTTTTTTTGAGAGCCGCTACTGGAAAAACATTCGAAACACACATCAAACAGCAACAGATCTTCCAATCTGGCTTAGTTTTAACTTGTTGGAAACCAGAGTGCCCCTGGCACTTGCTTCCTTTGTTGTTTGTGAGCAGCCAGCTGTTTATAGACTTTTTTTGTTTTGTTTTTAGTCTCAGCCTGTAGTCTTGTCAGATTCTTATTTTTCCCTTTTGGTGAAGGTTCTGTAATGCTGACCGTGGAGCTCTCAGATCTGTAGAGGTTGACCTCTCCAAAATGCTGGGCTGGACTCAGACACAGCTCTGGTCATTGTACTGGTAGTTAATGATTCTGCCCCTCCATTTTCACCCTCAGTCTCCTTCAGTTCCGCTGCCTTCTTTTATGGTCAGGAAATGGACGTAACTTCCAGGTCAATGGACTCCGGGTGACGGGGTCACTGTTGGGTTGAGGCGACTGGGTAACTTTTTGTCCTGCTTGAGGAATTCAGAAACCTGTCGTGATCACATCACACTAGAACAAATGTAGAGATGTACATGTCAAGTTTGTGAAAATGCAGTCATACAAAAGTTATTACCCCCCTATTTGATCTTAACATTTTATTTTGTAAAAGAAAAAAAATCACCTGGTTGTCGTTGGTCTCACTATAAGGCAACCTCAGAGGAAGAGACCCAAAGAAGCTTTTTTTTCCTGTCTTATTATGTAGTTAACAAAAATAACACAATACAAAGTGCCCCCTTGCTTTTTCTGTAGGATTTAAGAGGATACGTAGCGGCCAGGTTGTGCCAACCATCAGGTCTTGATTAGCTGATCATCAACAGATGTGTAGACCTTTTTAAAACCAGATGTTTTGGCAGTATGCTAAGCTGGAGTATTCAGGTGTTGCTGGCATTGATTTGGAAAATGTTATTAAATCATTTTCAAACAGTTTGGAGACTGTACCTGATTGTGTTTGTATTTTTTTTTCTTTTAAAGCAGCAGGTAGAAACGTGCACCCAGCTCTCTACTTCTATTCATGGTTGTTGTTCCATTGTTTCTCCTCCACAGTATTCTGCTCTCTTTCTCTTAGTCTCGATTTTTTTTCCAGCGCTTTCTTCTGCCATCTCTCTCTTTTTGTTGGCCTCATTGCTAAGCAACAATGACAGCCGTGACAGATCTGCGCTTCGGCTCACATCTGACTTTAGCCAGCACCCCTCCCCTCCACATAAATGGCATGTATATATATACACACTATATAACCAAGTGCCTGCTGGTTTGCAGTTTATGTTGCCGAAGCCCGCCACCACCCCCTCAAAAACTGCTTTCCTGGTCGGCACCCCCACACAGAGGTGACAGGAGGGAAGCGTCCAGCTGGATGGAGCTGTTGTGCTCCTCTCCTGAGGGCTTTGATCTTTTGCCCTTCATCCCCCAAATCAGTGGCTGCTTTGCCAGCCTGCAGAGAGGGGGCTGGATGGCTGTTTGATTTAGCACTTTTCCCCTGCCCATGGGGAGAGAGGCTCCTGGAGGCGTCTGTGTTAAAAAGGCACGAAGCGTACTTGTGTTGGGCTTCACGACAGCTGGGACAAGGTAGAACCCCTTTTCGTATCAGCCGTCCCCTGTGCTCCACCCGGCTGCCTCTCCATCTTAACTTCCCCCTAGCTGGCACTCACTCTTGGTTCCTCTTAGCTCTGTGGCATAGACTTATTGTCTCTGGACCCCTTCTCGTCTCTGGGGAACAGAGGCTCATTCGCCCCTCCCTGGGTACCCCCTGATCCCAGTCCCATTTTTTAAGGCTTTAAGACTGACCTGTCAGCCGCTCTCTCTTCCCCAGAGTCATTGCAGGCCGTCCCCCTTAAAGACCCATCCGCATCAGCCTTCTGTTTGAACAGGCCCCACCAAAAAAGGCCCTAATGCTGCCCTTTGTGTGCACATAAATAAGATCAGAGTTAAAGTCCCTGTGCTATTATGTCCAGAGACTGCCCCCGTGGGCCAAGAGGACTAATGCTGCTTGGCAGGGCTATTGATCCCAAATCTCTTCCCAGTACGCTGACTAGCTCTGCAAGTGCCCAGATGCTTTGCCTTCAGCATAGAGCTTATAGTCTCGTATAATTATAACAAGTAGATGCATATTCACAAGTACTGAGTAATGTGACAGTATTTACGGTTTAATATAAACAGGTAAATTATGCTCTCCAAGAAAGCTGTGCCTTTCTGATTTTAAAGGTAGTGTAACTCATCTGAAGTAAAACTTGTAATTCTTGAATTCATCAATAAAGCTAACAAAGTCCTACATCTTTAGAGTTGCAGTAACTGATCATCCTGTATATTTGTCAATATTTGAGAAAAACACAACCATCCATGTATAATCATCTTAATCCTCCATGAACACAGCTGAGTTGCGACATATTTATACACACAAATACATACAAGTAATTTCTAGTGGATGGTGAGAAATATTTCTTCAATTGAAAAATGCATAGCAGGTAAGACTGACCTGATATATGTTTAGTTGACTGCAGCAGACACCTGAGGTACTCAATGTAGAAATGAACAAAACCAGGGCATAATTTTTCCCAGAATTTAAAGGCAATAAACTTATATTGAATTCTAAACAGCAAACTAGTTCATAGTGATTATACGGACTGCATGAGTTCTGTAGTTGCTTTCTTTGTACCTTTTTACCATTAAAACATTTTTCTTTGTGTTTGGATGCTTTGTTTCACAAAGGGTTTCTCTTGGTTATTTTGGCACTTTCTGAGTTCTTCTATGAGTAACTAGTGGGAAAGTTATTTACATATAGGAAATGAGCTTTCCAAAGCCCAAGTGATGCTCAAAAATATTGCGGTGGGTTGAAGAGGAAACGTAGAGAAGAGCAGAACGAAATTGTCATGGAGAACATGAGATTACTAAAAATGAAATGGCTTGGAGCACTGATGAAGACGAAGACAGTTGGGAATTAAGTACCATGTGTTTCATCTAGTAAATCAGGCAGTAATATTTTCTACTTCAGCATCTTTCTACCCAGCATTCACTGCAAATGGAGTAGAACGGCTGAGAAGAAGAGGGCCTGCAGAAGATGACGTGTTCCTGGACAGGCTGTGAAGAAACATCTATGCACCCCAGATATAAAACTGCTGACTGTGAGGTTGATTCATGCTGCATAAGGAGGGTGTTCACCAGCGTTCCCTGCTGATGCTGCAAATGATGTCACTAACTTGGTTGTTGTCAAGCT
The DNA here is from genome assembly GCA_028564865.1 of Zenarchopterus dispar. Taxonomy (NCBI): domain Eukaryota; kingdom Metazoa; phylum Chordata; class Actinopteri; order Beloniformes; family Zenarchopteridae; genus Zenarchopterus; species Zenarchopterus dispar. The sequence goes on from JAOWBL010008484.1 coordinate 12,295, forward strand.
ACAAACTCATCTCTCCAGCACATTCATGGAGATCCCTGGATATTTTAAGCAAATCTCTCTCTCCTACATTTTCAAACTTTCACACAGGGTTTTCCACAAATGTTATGTTCTAATTACTGTATTTGTTTAATTTCATTTTACACTGCAGCAATATCTTTTTTCTTTGCGATCCGTATTATACAGTTCAAACAGAAGAGTTTAACGGGGAAAACCCACCCAAACGTGGATCACATTAACTAATTGTATTGACTGCGTTATTGTTCTTGCTTTGACTCACTTCTTTGTCTTTCTGTTTGACCGCTCATAAAGCGAAAGCTGGTCTTACTATCAGACCTACCAGATCTCAGTGTATTGCCACCACCTCGGCCTTGATCCAGGAAGCTGTCTTTGCAGTCTAAATCAGCCCAGATTTATAGCAGGGCTTTGCAAGAGCAGGGCTCTACTTAAAGAATCGTCTGTCTTGTAACTTAAGAGCCAAATAAAAAAGAGATTGTGTCCTCTCCTGGCGTCAGGAAGAGATGTCCTCAAGCTGAATGCCACCACATGTCTGTACAATGAGGGAAAAGAACAACAGTGAGTGCTATAAAACTCTGTATTCTGTTGGATGACAGACTTCAGGACAAAAAGGGAATAAACCAGTGAACAGCAAGCAGGAAAAACTTGAACACTGAAGAGAATGCCAAGTAGTTAAGAGTATAAAGGTCCAACTGATGCAGTGAAGACCTGTAACGCAGGACAAGCGTACCCAAACAATGGGAGGACTGGCAAAGTGCAATGAGAGGAAGGAAGTGGGTTATCAAAGGGATGTACTCCAGCATCCTTTCAGTATTCAAAAATACCCATGTGATGTTGACTGGTGATCCTAAATTAACTGTGGAAGTGAGCTTGAGTGTGCATGGTTACCATGTGATGGATTGGCAACCTGTCCAGGGTGTACCCTGAGGACACCTGGGACAGACCATGCAGCCACCTTTCTTCTGCAGCTGCGACGAAACTAAACAAACTGCATCATTTCCTCATCTTGCTCGAAATACTTATATATTGATTGTGGGTCATTACATCCACAACTCCTAAATTGAAAAAAAACTTTCTAGAATGTAAACTGTTCAAAAAAAAAGAAAGGAGCAATGATTTGCAAATCTCCTAAACCCATAATTCATTCATAAAAGATCATAGAAAATGCAGGAAATGTTGGACATTTTACAATTTCATTAAAAATATTTGGTCATTTTTGAATTGGATGCCAGCAATCCATCTAAAAAAAATACTAGAGAAGTATGTGGTGCCTAAAAGAAACATCTGGATGAACATATTTTAACTAGCTTGGTTAATTGGGAACAAATTGGCAGCATGATTGAGTATAACATGAGCATCTTGGAGAGGTAAAGTCTCTCAGATGTAAAGATGGCTTCACCAAACTGTGAAAAACTGTTTATATAAATTGTAAAACAGCTTCAGAGTAATATTGGATAAACAATGAAGGCCAAATATCTTGCCACTATAAGAGTCTGAGAATCTGGAGAAATCTCTGTGTATAGGGACTGGTGTGGAAAATCAGTACTGTATGTCTGTGATGTTAAGGCTGTGACGCAACACTGGGTTGAAAATGGGCCTCCATGGGTTACAGAACACAGGAACACAATTGGTTGTCATCCACAAATCCAGCTAAAAGTTTTATTGTGCAAATAAACCACGTGTACATACGATTCAAAAATACTTCCATCTTCTGAGGCTGAGGCAAAGTGCAAAACTGTCCTGTGGTCATTCAAATTGAAATTTGAAATTCTTCTTGGAACCTATGGGTGCTCCGTACTCCAAACTAAAGAGGAGATGAACCATCTGGCTTGTTATCAGCATTTAGCATACGGATGTTAGGATGTCAGAGCAACATATTTGTGTTTCTCATTGAAGGTCTTGCTTCTCTCCTCAATACAACACTAACCCACATGCTGCATTCATCTCAAAAGCACGATTTAATAGCAGAAGGGTCTGGGGGCTGAACTAGCCTGCTTCTAGTCTAGATTACCATATTTACCGGACTATAGAGCCCATCGGAATATAAGCCACACCCACTAAATTTTAAAAGAAAAAATATTTTTACATATATTAGCCACATTAGACTATAAGCTACAGATATATATATATTTATGTTGTGTACTAATATAATATATGCTTCATATTTCAAAAATAATCTTTAAGGATTTTCTTGAAAGAGAAAAGTCTTATTTACTCATGACTCTGAGAGATGTTTAGACTTGAGAATCTCTGAGAGAAACTGCTTCCACTCTGACAGTTTCTCCAAGAAAAGATCCAGTCTTTTCTCTGAGTATGTGGGAACTGGGCCTTGAAAAGTCTTCTTTAATGACTGTGAATAGTTATTTCTAGTGGCTTCTGTGTCTCATTTGAGAGTCCAGCATTTTTCCTCTTTTCCTCTAATCAATCACCAAGCCAACTTTCGCATCAACCTTCTGTTTTTCCTCATTTCTCTCCAACGGTTCGGAGTCCGTTTTCCCTCCTCGTGATGTGCAAAGTAAGGTGGTGGTGGTGGATTTAAAAATTATCCAAAAAGAATTGGATTTATAAAGAGAGAAAGGGTTCTGCCAGTGTTTCTTAATCATGTCTAACTGTGATCCAGGCTTTTGTTTGAGACATGAGGATCCCTGCTGGGCAATGTAGGAGGAGCAGAGAGCCACAGGGGATTGATGGGAAATCTCTACAACTAGTTGGAGATAAAATGTACCTAAATGATTTCTAAATGTTTGAACTGTAGCGGACTGCTTAAGATGAAGTGTTTGGATAAAGTCGTGAAGTCTGAAACACTTCATCACCTCATGAATTAACTCTTAAACGTTAGTGAAGCACAAAGTTAACACAGCTGTGATTCTTACGAATTTACATCTATAAACATGTCTGGCTGCTTATTCAACCTATTCAGAGAACTGACGTATGTTTAAGCACTTTTTTTTCACTTTTATTTTAGTGAGATTGAAAAGTACCAGAGGCAGCATATTGCAAAAGTGATTTTCTGTTTTAGAATTAAATGAAACAGAAAAACTATCATAATTTCTTTGTTTTGTATTTATTCATAAATTTACTCTAACAGATGTTGGGAAGGCCACCTATACAACTTGAATAAGTTGCCTACTCTGGTAAAACAAAGAAAAACTAAACTGCCATTATTGTCCTCGAGCTTTAAGTTAAATGTCTTGGTCAACTTTTTGAGATCGGGGAAGACGATGCAAACGTGGACCTTGTTGCTCAGTCTGTCAGTTCTACGTGAAGTCCAACCACCAAAGTAGGAATTATGCTTTCTACCATAAGATGTGCCATTTTTACACTTACAGCTTGTGATGCACTGAAACCATGTGCTGTGATTTCCCAACTTTTCTATCACAGAAAAGAAAAGCAATCTTTGTTTTTGTTTCCCATTTTGCTTTTAAAACGGAAGATAAAGTATATCGTTTTGTTTTCCTTTTATCACCTTTTTTTATTTTGACTGTAGAGGGGTAAAATGATTAAAAAAAATAGCTGTGGCCCTCGAGGTCTCCTTCAGAAAAAAAAAACAACAACAAAAAAAAGAGTGATAAGTAGATTAACAGAGACCTCAGTGTCTGACTTTTGTTACATCGTGTTTTGTTGCTACCAGCATTCACATATGTGCAATGCACGATATAACAAGGCTGCAGCCGATCACAGATGACGTCTACTTGGATCATTCCCCAAGCTATAGCATGTCAAAGTGAGCTGTGGATCGATTTGTTGTTGTTTTTTTTTTGTTTGTTTGTTTTTTTGGGGGGGACTTTAAAAGAGAAAAAAAAAACACGTTTGGTACAGTATGGGGATTGTGAGTACTCTTTGAGGTCACCAGTGTGGGAGCACTTTGAGCTTCCCTGTTGATGACGGTCTGCATCCAAACAGCACTGTTACATTTCTGAGGAAATGTGTGGAGGCAACAATACAGGGTCTCCAGCTCCAGCAGACTTATGTTGCCTGTTCAGCATAGAAAGCCAAGTCACCTTATATCTTATGAATTAAAAATAAGTCAACATAAAGGTGGTGATTAAAAAATAAGAATCATGGTGCATCAACGTGAAGCACGTTGAAACTTATGAAACATCATCTCACTCTGCCATTAATGGAAGAAAAGCAGAAGAAACTTATCTACATTTAATGAAGATATAATTTTTTTTTTAATGGTAGCTTCAAGGTTTTTGTTTAACAGAAGGTTTAAGTTTTATTGAGTAGACCTAATGATAAGTAAAGAAGGTATTATACCTCTTTATAGAACTGTTGTTTTGATTTTTTCCCCCCACATTTATGAGTTGCATTTTTAGGAGAAAAATACTTTATTTTGAAAGTGTTGAATTTTAAGAAGTTATTATTGCTACTCTTTTGTTCTTTTAAAATAACTCATCAGACATTTGACCTGTTGGATTTTGTTTCTTGCTTGAGGTGTTTTTACTTATATTTGGAAATTTGAAACCAAATATTTGTTTTATTTTTATACTAACAGATATATATATATATATATTAGTGAACCATGATGTATGTGATCTGTTGCAGCTCTACTATATAATTATGCAGCACTTTGTTTCTGCAGTCGCTCCACAATGAACTTATAGCAGAAATCTGGGGATTAATTTTCTTGCTCAATAACACTTTTCAGTGTGAAAAGGCTGGGGATTTCATGACAAAAACTCTTGACTGGAGTTAAATTGGCAGGTCACTGGCAATTTATTGGCACTAGCCAGTTATGTGTACTACTGAAAGATGCATCAAAGGGCCTTGCCAACACTATGCCGAGCAATCTCCAATCTCATATGGACACCAATGAGAAACCAAAGCATGGGGAGAAGGAAACCGATGAAGCAAGGGGAAGAAGCTGTACAACATTTAACAGAGACGACAACAAAGAGGCAGCAAGAGTTACTCCTTGTTCATTTGGAAATAGATCTTCCTACATCCATTTTCAAATAACTAATTTTTCATGTCAGTTCTCAGGTTTTGATGACAAAATGTGGCTTGGAGATCAAATTGAGTTGTGAGGACTCAGTCATTGAGAGGTTGTGTTTTGTGTGATCCTGTGTTGCCAAAACTTAACGACTTAGACTCCAGTTTATGAGACAGTAAGTCATGTAGTCTAAACAGCATTGCACCCTGCAGAAAAATAACTGTATGATTCAGAAGAACACCATTGTAGTTCTCACCATCTGATGAAGCTGCATTGTGGTTTGGTGTAGATGTAGAAGAAACATTATTTTCTAGACTGATAGATCAGACCCACATCTCAAAAGATGTGGGTCTAATCTAAGTTCTTAAACAATTTCCCAATCTGAGTGGGAGGACCAAGAGTTGCTTATCAAACTGCCTCTTCATGGAGTTTGTTTGTGCTACGACCAAAAATTTCATCTAGATTTCTAGGCTCTGTGTTCTTCTTCCCTCAGCACTGGTGCGTGCAGGTGATTTGGCAGTGCTGCTTGAATGAGATGGATGTTGGTGGTGTTGTTCTAGGTCACTCCTGCAAGGTTCAAAAGCCTTGATATAATAAGGCGAAAGGAAGCATCATGGGGTCTGGGAGCCTTGAAACTGATTTCTTTGCTGTTGACAAAAGGGACTGAAAAAGTAACTCTGGCTGAAGTTCATAGTTGTTGAAATCCAGAAGGTGATGGAGGTGAGGTGTGGGGGGGGGCTAAGGAGGAGTAATTAAAGAGCTTTTGGAGTGGGGCCCCTGTGCTCTTTTAGATATATTTCACCCTCCCTCCCCCTTCACATAATCCCCACAGGAACAAACAAATTGGACTTTTCAGCCTGCAAGCTGGGCCTTGGGGCTCCTGTAATAGGATAGACATGATGAAGGTGTGTGTGTGTGTGTGTGTGTTGGATAGTGTGAGTACTATAGGAGAGAAAGAGCACATGTTCCTCAGTCACTTGTG
>JAOWBL010008484.1:18327-31983 GCA_028564865.1 Zenarchopterus dispar
GTGTGTGTGTGTGTGTGTGTGTTGGATAGTGTGAGTACTATAGGAGAGAAAGAGCACATGTTCCTCAGTCACTTGTGTGTGGGTCTGAGCTCGTATTTGTGTGTGTTTCACCACAAGCGCTGTAATTGGCTAATTGCTCCCAGCGCAGTGGTGAAGTGTGCGGATAACCAAAGAGACCTCAGCTTCATTTACTTAATCCACATGTTGAGTATCTGAGCCGGATTACACAGGGATATCTCTTAAACATCTGAGCACCCCATAGTTGGTTTCAAATTTGAATTCTGGACAAGGATTGGAGAACAGAACTACATCTGGACATTATCTGTTGTTACAGGTTTACACCAAGACAGATTGTGTCACATGCATTCTCAATACTGAAAATACTCTTGAATACAGTAAACAGAATAAAGGACATAGTGGGGGTGGAGGGTGGTGCTCTCTTTTGGAAATGGCTTTCTTTTGTTGACATCAGAGGTGGACGACAGGGCTACCACTCCAATTAGCAGTGATGTGCCCTTTGCACCTGAGTGAACAATGAAAATTTACAAGAAGTGTGCTGCGTTTGGGGTTGCAGAATTGAGGAGAGATTTTGAAAAACATAAATTCTACTAAGGAAACCATCCCATTTGGCGGCTCAGAAATTGGTAAGAATATGTGGATGAAAAATGAATTTAGTGTGAATAGTCTGCACGTGAGCTGGAAACTTTGTCCTCGTCCTCTGGGTGAACCCCTGTTGTCCATTTACAAATGATGAGCAGTTTGTCTCTTGGGGGCCTGTTCTTCTGAAATAATGGTCTGTCACTGCCTGTTGGATAAACAAATTAACCCTATTCTTTCTTTCGGGGCCAATGATTGGCATCAGGTAACTAATAAACACCTATAGACAGTGTAAAGACTCCGCTCAAATGCTTGTGCATATTTTCAGATTGGTAAGAAGCCACAGAAAGCCCAGGAAGGCGAATTGTAGAAATGCTTCACACAGAAAGGCCCAATCTTGGATTTGAACTGGGGAACTCTAAGCTGTGAGGTCTCTGTACTAACCACTGCTCAATGTGCTGCTCTGAAATGATGTGACTCCTTGTAAAATTATGCAGTAGCTCTGGTCTTTTTTATCCAGGTGCATTTTGCTTGAAAGATTCGAATGCTTGTCCATGGTTTGCCTTTTGCACAGCCCCACTTGAATTTTGAGATAAGCTTCATCTTGGTGGAGGTCCACCTGAGGTGTCGGAACGATGCAACAGCATTGTGAGAACAGACTATAAAATAATTATATGTTCAATCTGCTTTATCACTTTATAGCATTTTCTATTTCACTGCAGTCACTTTCTTGCTAAAGGGCTCTGCTGCCATAAAAGCAAAATAGCAATTTGCTGCAGTCACGACAGATCCTTTTGCCACCTCTTTTTTGGTAGGATTTCAGAGAGAAAGGGATAACAGGAAACAGCCAGTTTGGTCTACATCACACAGAAAGTTGTACTTGCCTCTCTTTAGTTTTGTTTGCATCCAAACTGTCTCGTAGTTTACTTCAAGTTCAAGCTTTGAATTGTTTACAGTGTTGCAGTGGGTAAAACTCCAGGGCCAGTGGCCCCACAATTGAATTTTGGCTCTGAACTTCAAACCCTCGCAAACAACTGCTTCAGATAAACTCTTCAAGTTTCCTTTGCTGCAGAGCATCTGCGGTCACTTGGTCTCATTCTAATGAACATCATCAGGCAGTTTCAAGAACCTGTGTCACATTTTTGTGGTTTGTGCTCCATCTCCGAAGTTTACAGACGAATGAGGTTTTGCTTACTTTATCAGTTTAATCGTTTAGGTTTTGGGCAGTTTCCAGTGCACAAGATTTACTGCATTCAACAGTCAAATTCTTTCATTGGTGCTGACTCATGTCTCATGCCTTAATCTGATGAAAAATCACCTTAAATACATCTATGATTTCAAACCAGCTCAGCTGCTGTTCCCTCTCCCTGGAACTCCTTGATTTTACAGTTTGATGTATATTTCCCAACCTGAATGTCCAGGCGCTGCCAATCTAAATATCCTTGCAGCTGCGCTGTGCACCTCCAAACATCCTGATCTGATCAAAGGCGCACAAGCATCATGTCAGGCAGGCAAATGAGACAAAAGAGAGAGATGAGGGCTCTATTAAAATCTTCAAGCAAACCCGAAATGTGCTCCTTGTGTCACATTTCCGTCTCTAATTGCAACAACCAACATTAAAATTTCAAGATAAAAAACTGTGTATATTGGTCACTAACATGCACACTCCATAGATGGCCAACAGTAACCAATTCCTATGGTTTTTTTCTCTTTTAAGAGGACATTAACTGAATTCACTGCAATTGACTGGCAACCTGTCCAAACTGGACCCCTGCCTGTCATGAGCTGGGATAGGCTCCAGCAGACCTCAGTGAGCCTTTAGCTAGATTCAGTGAGTATAGAAAATAGATGGATTAACTGAATTCAGAGTCAATTGGTCAACCATCTCTTACAAAGAAAAACACCCTCTTTCCCTCTTTAATTCCTCCATCTCTTCTTCCATTCTGTCTCTCAACTTGAGGGATGTCCGCTATGTGAGGCAACCAATGATTTACTGAAAGGTATTTTAATCATTACACACTTTATTTTCTTGGCCTTTCTGGATGTCAGTATCATTGCTTTGTTTCTTCTCAGAAGCCTCTGTGTTTGTCAGGTTTTTGATGGGAGGAGGAGAGTTGAGAAGTTTGAGTTTTTTTTTGCTTGCAGGTCTGATGAAGATTGGTCCGTTCTCCATTAAATATCACTCCAGGCCTTTGTTCTGCAATAGATTGACAGACACAGAGAAACAGATGCTATTTTGTCACTGTGGGGAGGAAAAGAATAACACCATTGAAGTTGGCATCCTGCTGAAGCCTGCACCCCAATCCAAAAGCAGCCTTCACAAAAATACCACTGAAGAACCTTCACTGGGAGGAAATAGCATAAGCTTTGAAAGAAAGCAAGTTTGTTTACATCCCCATCCTTCCCTTCTTCCCTGCTTTACTATCACCAGCATCCTTCTCTGTTTAGTTCCTCCAGATGCTTTTTCAGAGAATACATCTGATTTCAGTTCACTGTTGAATCATGAAAGGAGTCGTTTTTCATCTTGCACGTGCCCCCCTCCACCACTAGATTCCTCCTCTTGATTTACTTCCTTCAAGCCATAAAAAAGTAGGAAAAAATAGGATGTGGAGGTTGGAGGCTGATATGTGAAAAAAGAAAATAAAATGAAGACTGTTTCTGCTTTGATCCTTCTTTAATTAAAATCTAGAATATTCTCAGTGGTGATATGGTTCTCTGTTCCTGCCAGGTTTCCTCCTCCACATTCCTCTCTTTTAAAGCCCAGCGGTTTGTAACTCTCTCTGCACTTATCTCCATTCGTCCTCCTTTCATTTTTTATCTCTTAAGTGGACTGCATCAGCTTTGTGTGTGAAGGTAACTATCTTCAAATCCTGCAGAATGAGGGGAAAAATGCAACAGGGCAATTTGTGACAGTGAGGCTGTAAACAAAAGTGGATTTTTTTTTTTTTTTCACTGTGATGATCTGATGAGTGAAGTCTTGTGATGAAAACTTAATGTGGAGTTCCTTCTGGTTTTAAGCTTTGTAGTCCCATGCAGTAAACACTATAAATGTGTGCATACTCATAGATACACCAAAGCTCAGTTGTTCTAAGCCGCTCAGGCGGCTTCAGAGGGTGTTGTCACACAAAAGGAGCCAATGATTCACTTAAAGGTTCTTTAATCATTATAGGTTTTGTTCTTCGGGCTTGTCTGGAGGTCATTTTATTTTCTGTGGAAAATGAGCTCTGCTTGTTGTCAGAATTGACGGCCTGGAAGGGAAGTGAGTGGATAAATTTCTGCTTGTCCTCACGACAACAGTAACGATCAATTATCACAGCTTAACTCATCAAATGATAACATCATGTTCGGCTCACTCATGGCAACAGAACGGCCCTGCATTTTTGTCTTTGACTGTTTTCTCTGTCAGCAGGCAGGCCCAAGCAGGCCTACTGCTAAGATCAAACCTCAGGCAGGATCCCGTCTCTCCTCTTGCCATCAGGGCTGTATCGCTCTGCCCGCATGGCGCATCTATGCGTTCGTGTGCGTCAAAGTAGCCTAGACAGGTCTGTGCTTTTAATCGAGGCCGACACAAAACAGACAGGCAAGATCTCAACATCACACTGGCAGGGGTGAAGGGTGAGAGCTGGCTTCAGGAGGCAACAGCCAGCGGGCACGGATTAGAAAGAAGAGAGGAAGACGAAACTGGAGGAATTAGAGTTTCAATCCATCATAACTATCACTGTGCCACTTCATGTCCAGAGGCAGATGTTCCTTCAGACTCTGTTACAGCTGATTGACAGATGTGATGATGGACAGGTTACGCTCACAAAGATGATTCATTGTCAAGAGTTCTATAATGCAACTAGAGCTCTTTAGGGAAATTTTTTTGCATTGTATTAAAATTAGACATACACCAACTGGATCAGCTGGATTAGTGATCACCAAATGCCAAAGATGGCAATTAATACAGCCTAGAAGGTAAAAGTAATTCATGGAGATGCAACAACCAAAACATTTGGGACTTCAAATTTAACATTAAAAAAATTAAAAACATTACCAATTACCACAAAATATCAGTGATATGAAGCAAAGGTTAATACTGCCTTCACACAACATAATCTTAAAGCTTATTTCTTGTTTGTTGAGCTTGTTGGAGGCCCTTCAACACTCATTCAGTAATTTGTGAACACTAAAGACATGCATCAGAAACGCTCGCCACTTCATTGCCAAGCCACCGCCGACATCCATCAGATATGACATTCTTATATTTGTTTTTATTTTTATATCTGTTTTCTACTTGACAACTTCATATTCAAGCCAAAGAGCAAGCCGTGAGGTGAGCTCATCATGAGAGGAGGAAAGCCAAAGAACCCTACGAAGCCAGAGCCAGATACTTTAAACATCCACTGAGATGTGAAGCGCCATACCACAATCTATGCAAGCAGATACTTTACCATTATAAAATAGTTTTTACTTTTTGTTTTCAAATAGGGATGGGAATTATTAATAACTGATTAGTTTTTGATCATGTGGAATTTATTATAATGAGGATGGCTTGAAGCATTGTGCTGTGACCACAAGGCTACTGTAGAAATCGAAAGCAAAATGATGTTTGGTGTGGGATTATTCAAACTCAAAAATAATGGGAAAAATATAAGTGACTTTGCTCAATTCGCCTTCTTCCTCTAAATTTTATTCTTTTTTTAAAAAAGGTGAATAGGGCGAGGTCCCTCAGGGTTGGAAAGTTAGCATGACAACATCTCTGTATCTCCTCTAACATCAATTGCTCAGTAGCTCAAACTATGTTGTTAATGTCGCAGGTGGCTTTTGAATTCTAATATTTAAGGCTCAGCTCTCAACCTGTGTCTCGGATTTGCGTTTCATGGTTCTTGATGATGTTTTACCAGTCATCCAGAAGGCTTTGTCAGTTGTCAATTTGCAGTTGACCAGTAGGTCAATAAATTGTAGTTGGTGTATTTTTTTTAACCAAAATTTCCAAAACTCAAGCCAGCTTTGTCTTAAATGAGGGAACTTTATGTACCTGAGAAAGTTGGTTGGTGTTTAAATTTACTGCTGAGGGTGAAGAGGTCTACCAACAAATTAAAGTTAAAGCACACAAGTTTTAAATACTCTTCAGTTAATTTAGTCTTAACTTTTTACTATGAATGTTGGCGTAAACGTTAATTTTATTTACTGAAACCTCAACAATTACAGCTCATTATTATCTAATGAAGCGTGAAAGATAAACAGTGACATGATTGTATAGTTTGACATTTTCTCTTTTCCAAATGTAACCGGCTGAAGTTGCCAACAAAACAGATGCACCCAATTATACACCCAATTTATTTTTAATTAACATATATTAAGGCAGCTAAAGTGGGAATGAGGAAATGTAGCTTTTCTTCTGAGGCTATAGAAATTTTCAAGATTTTTTTTTTTTTTTCAAATTTATGAGTGTTGTTCGCTCTCACATCTTGCTGAACCCGCTTTCAGTGACAGAGTCCTAAATAACTCTAATTTCTGCATTCTTCTGAGCAGAGTTTCATAAGTGTTAATTTTCCTTTCTTTTCCTTTGTCATTATAACTCTTGTAGTTTGGATGATGACTTTATTTATGGAAGCGGCTGTCTCAAGACGGTGGCGCGAGGCTGCATTAAGATTGATGTCTTCATACTCTCAAATTGCCCTGGGTCAAATTAGCATTCATTGAGTTACATCCAAATTTTCTTTATGAGAATCTAAAATAGGATCGCATCAGAGGATAGTGGAAGGGATATTAAAAAACAGATAAAGTCTTGGGACTGGGGTAACATGCACAGCCTTCATTGTTTTAGGCTTTATTGTTGATCAAGGTGGGAAGCTTAACTGGAAGAATATGATTATTCTGTGGTTTGGTGATTGCAGCGTCTACAAATTACACTTTGCTGAGTCCTGTGTTTTCGCCTCCTTATGGCTGCTGATGATCCATTAAGAGTTATTATCATTGAGGATAATTACTCCAGAGCCCAAGGAGATGCATAACTTTAATTTTTTCCAACTTGATGCAGACTGACGGAGCAAATATTTGTGTCATCTGTTTCAAAGGGAGGTTTTTTAGGGGCAGGGGAGTGGGGTTCTCTCATTTCTACTTGCAGACTTGCCGAAAGCCTCATCTCATGTTTAACTTCCCTCCTGGAGTTAAACTGAGCCATTACACTCAGTAACGTAGAAGTTAGGATACTTATTCATGTCTGTGCCTTGCCTTAGAGCAATATTTGCCAAAATTAGTCTTAAAAAAATTCCCTCACAATTTCTGATAAACTCAGATGTACTTTAAACCTGTTTTGTGTTTTGATATTCCTGTGACACAGATAAAGGATTGTGTGCACTATAGCAACAAAGTCAGAGACATTGGAGAAGGTCTATAATTAGCCTAAGTGAAGCTGTAGCTCTCCGTCCTACACACACGAGGGAAAATTGAGGCAAAAAAAGGATTTTTAGTGGGTGTTATCGTTTGGTTCTCAGCATGAGTGAGATAGCTTTTAATTTACTGAGCAACTGTCTCTAAAGCCTTTTTACACTTCTTAAAAAACCTGCTAACATCTGGCTTTTGACTGCAGTAGAAGAGTGTTTAATCGGCATTCATTGCTGAATCAAATGACATTACAGTAGCTGTGGGTATTTCACATCAGCTCTGATCAGCCATTCATGGGAAGGACATACGCTAATTTTCAACAATGTTCATGTGATTTTGGTTGCAAATGTTGCCACAGGTATCTCTTTCATTATAAATGCAAACATTTACCGGCCTTGATGTCTCACATGTATGGTCTGAAGCTGAATGGCAACAACTCATGCACAAATATTTGAGACTGATTGATTTTTACCTGTCTTCATGATGGCCAGAAGCTCACTCTGTCCCGTGTGGGTTGACTTTGAAGTCTAGTTCAAAATAATAGGTTTGTCTAATTATCTTGAGAAAGTCATGCTTATCAGAAACATCCTGCAGGGTATGATGTAATGTCATCCCTTCATGTTGGTATAGTTTACAGGCTTTTTGTCTCGGGATGTAACTGCTGGCAGTGAAAATAGGTTTAATCAACTTGTGTTAGAACATGTACCTGTGTTGTTGCTCAAATACTTGAGTTTTGTTGTAAAATAATATAATTCAGATAAGAAGTTGGCAATTATCATCACATAAGTTACAGGGTAGCTTGATCTGTCATTATTGAGAGAAAACTACTTCTAATATGTTATTAAATGGAACCGTAGTTGCGAGATAACATGCGCATACGAGACAGTTTTTGCAAATGTTATGTCTGAGAGGAGGAAGAAGCAAAAATTTCTCTGCAAGAACTTCTTGGATTTGAACTGATGTATTAAATTCTCAATTCACAGAGCTTTCTTCTGAATTCAGAATGAAGACTTGAGTAAATGATTGATCGAAGGAGTTTTCAGACCTCTGTGCAGCTCTGCGTGACCCTGACATCTTTCTGGTTTACGCAACTGATCAATCAGCTGCTGAAGGTTCTGACTCTGCAGACACCTTTAATTTTATACAACCCAGTGCATCTTCAGCGATGTCCTTTCTTTGCCTTTTCTGTTGTCTTCCTCCTCAAACAGACAATTGGTCCGTATTGATTTTCCGAGCACAAATCCCAAGATGACTCATCCTCCTGCTCCGGGAGTCTCACTCTGTGAGGAAACGTTTTCTTCAGGTTTCCTTCTCTGTTTAAGGTGATACTTGTCAAGGTGAAAGGTCCCCTCTGGGACTTGAGGCTAGGAATAGTTGCTCATGATGGGAGAAAAGATTTATAGTGTATTCATCCTTTTAAGAGGAGTAGCAACATCTTTAGTGGGACCAAGGCTGGCAAGAGGTGTGCAGTAGGGTAGCACCCCTGAAGAGAATTTGGCCTCCTCGACTGTTTTGTAAGCATTTGACAGGTGAAATAGTGTGGGAACTGCAGGGAGTGTTGCTTTTAAAATGCTTTTTGTTGCACTTGTCTGGATTGGTGGAGGTGCCTGGTGAATGCTCAATAGCTCAGTAGGAGCCATTGGTGAATGGTTGAGTACTGGGGGTGAAAATGGCTTCCCGCAAATGCTCTACAGATTGTTGCTGAGCTTCCTTCGGTGGTGAAACTGTCCACATATATTTTCCCCAAGTGTTGATGCCCAAAGAGGATTACAGAAACCTTTTTTTTTTAAACTCAGGCTGACTCGTAGTGCGTCTAATAACCATATGGACTGAAGAGCCATGTGTTAAAGCATTGCCCTGCTTGCTTTTTAACATCCCCCATCTGGGGGAAAGACACAGGGCTATGGGGTTTATTGTAACGGCACAAAGCTGTCTCACTGTCCACATTAATTTTCTTTGTTTCCACTTTTGTGATCCATGTGTTATGGAAATGTTGCATGGGGTACAGTAAATCACAGTCGGTTGTAATTTTGACCCTGACAAATGTGCCATTAATCAAAGCTGTAATTGCTTTGTTCATCCATTTCTCTGAGACGGATCCAGGCCCCTTCAGGCAGGAAAGATCCTGCAGGGCTCTTTCAAATACGGAAAAATGGTCGGGTTGTGACATGGTGAAAGTGGGTGAGTCACCCATGTTTTGACGGTTAGGGCAATGGGAGGGTCAGATGGGGTCCTGAGAACCCTGAAAAATGTGTGGTGCTTTCTGCTCTCCATCTTGATTGAATGATTGTCTCGTTGTTGCCTTTTAAAAAAAATGAGAAAAGTTAAGGCAAATTGAAATTGATAAGAAATCAAGATCTTCAGGTAAAGACGAGTGGGAGAGGGTTAGAGAAAACTGTCTATGATAAAGGAAATAACGGTGTTTGACAAGATTGGATGGCTAAAGGAATGCAGGTTTACAGGAATGGCCTGTGGTTGCTTTTAGGGATGCAGAACGTAAAGCAGAGCGAAGCAGGGAAAGGGATTGTTCAGAGCCAGCGCCTGGCGAGGGTCATTGTTCATCCTTCCCTTTTCAACTGAAGGAGACAGAGTTTCACACGCCACTCGCAGGCATCCTGCTGGGCAGCCCCGGAAGGGGGCTATTGCAGCCGGTAAAGAAGGCCTGGCCATAGCGATAAATTACTCTGAATGGAGGGGTCTGTGTTTGCCGTTTTCTCCCCTTTTTTTATTTTTCTAAGAAGGAGCCAGAGAGGGAAAGAATTCAACCCCGACCACAGGTTGTCCGCTTCGTTTCTGGAAAGCTCTGCTTTCCAAGTCACCAGTTTAACATCCCTACACCCCCACCACCCTGAAACACTCACCACTCCCACCATCACTGGAATGCTCCAGGGTTTTGTTGTCTTGCAGGGATTAGCGTGGGCGTCTTTTTAAGGTTTCATAACTTCAAAATATGCATGTATTTTTTTTACTAAGGAATTCACACAATTTTCCTGAACTCATTTAAGAAACAATTCCTTGACCTGTTGATATGTTTTTACATACTCTTTGTGTTTTGCATTGAACCGTTCAGGATACTAGTTGTATCTATGATGATTTCATTGGTGTCAAACGTAGTTGTGCTTTTCAGCTTATTTATGAAGACTGAATTTGAACCCCTTTACATTTCTTATTTGAAATTCAAAGGTTTGTAAGTTCTTTGGCCTTCAAATTTTGTTATCATCTGGGTGTTTTCAGGTCTATCATGGTCAGTGTGACTCATAATTTGGAAGATCTTTGGGTGCCAGACTGCACTCATGCAGGCATATATCTGCCTTTACATTCGTATTTCATAGTTAGCAGCTCACTTTAATGGTTTGACTATACGACTGATATAGAAAACAGAGCTCAGCATAGTAAAACTGGCAAACTCTCACTCCAAGCTTTGAAATTTACAAGCCCAGTTTTGGCCCCAAATCCCATAATGTTAACATCATTCAGTGTATGGTGCCAATATGGAGAAGTTCAGATCCGTGGAGAAGACTTCCTTCAGTTGTGGGCCAGTTAAGAACTTGATATTACAGAGCTGGTTCTTGGTGCCTGCTCTCCTCATCCAGTCAAAAGCCATAAAGTAAGTTACAGCTCACCCGCATGGAATAATCTCCTCTCATTACACTTATCCCATCACTGCGAGTTCACATTCATAGACATGGATATAAGTGAGCTGCTGGTATCAAATGCAACCACGAGGACTGTTCAGCTCCAGTCTTCTTTTTTGTGTATGATATAATTTGTATTTATACAATTTGAATATTCTCTTGTACTGATTTGCTTACTGATGAGTGTATTACACGTCCTCACCCAGATGAGTAGCGTGTCCATTACTGAAAGAGCATCCTCATCTTAAGACTAGTTGTGAAGCAAGCAGCACCTCTCTGTTTAGTACACTTTTGTTCAGTTTCATGTTGATGTTTCTCTTCAGGCTGGGTTGACTATGGTCCACTGGTTTTACAAGTCAGAAACATGGGGCTGATTCACAGTGGTGACAGGTGTTATGGGTATTTGAGTTTAAGGAGGTTTGCATTCCTTGACATTCAAGCATTATTGCGTTACATCCCTGTTAAGAGTAGTAATGTATCAACCGAGGCCAGATGTTGGCACTGACCTTCAGTTTCATTTCCAGATTTCTTTTATGATGTCTTGGTTTCAGCTTTCACTAAGTTTTTTTTTTTTTTGTAATTTCACAACTTGATGGAGATGGGAAAGTGGTCTCATTAAGTACCTTGTTTGAATAGGTCATTGGTATCAAATAATTGTTTTATTAAACGGAGCTCACCAGAATGATTTGAAAACCTTTATTTCATGTCATTGGAGCTGGAGAAAACAAACAAGATCTTGGAAAGCATAATGGAAACAATGAAAAACAATTTAATGGGTTTACTGTTTTATGGGCTTAGTGCAGAGAAGGCTGTGAAGAAGACCAAAGCATTGGTTGCATTCCTGAAAACTATGCCGTTCGAGTCAAAATGTCATTCACATGAATCGTGTATCAAAGAGCATCTTCACAATATCACATCTTTTGGTGGACAAGAAGACACACAAGGGTCTTATGGCCAATCACAATTAAGATAAGAGTATTGCTTTGTTCCCATTACATGGTAAAATGAAGGCATATTTTCATGCTATGTACTTACACCAGACTAATGCTATTGTTAGTTTTGAGCTCAGTGCGCAACAATATAACATGCTTGCTAACTTGATGTTAGGTGACTATGTAATATATTGCTAAATATGTGCAACCTTTTAGGTGCATGTAGCATTTTTGTGAAGATGCTCTTTGCTACACGACTCACATGAGTGACATTTTGATTCCAGCTGCGTGTGTTGCTGAAAAACTAAATGAGTTTGCAGGCATGTAGCTGAGTTTCTGTATTTTTATTATTTATTTATTTATTGATGCAGCATCTTGAATATGTGTATTTGGAAAAGAATGGTGGCGATAACATTTGGAGAAAAACACGTTTTTGGGGGTAAAACAGTAATGTGTTTGCTTTGCCTCTTCAAAACAGGCAGAGATGGAAATGGTAACTGACCATTAGTTTCCATTTCTTGAAATGAAATATGGCCTGAAATAATAAATACATCATATTCAGCTGAAATGAATTCCTGAAATCACTCTTTCTCAGTAGACCCATTATGATGATAAATGTATTTAATAAACGTGTTTTGAAGAATCGATTTTGGGACGTAATCTGCTAACCCTTTTAACCAGCAGTCATCTGGAAGGGAAACAAAAAAGAGCTAATGTGTGAAGAAACGGTTACATCAGCGTCATGTCTGGCGCTCTGTTGTCTTGGATTTTCGACAAGGTCGTTTCACGGAAATCAGAGAGCAGAATGTGAAAATCCAAACGTAGATGTTTCATGGGGATGCACAAGAAACCTGAGTATGAAACTGGAGATCCGCTAGCCAGTATATCTGAATGCAGAGCAAATTTACCCATGAGCAGGGACTTTCTAAGTGTGAGGGCAGAGATTTGAAGGACAGGGGGACAATATCTGAGCCTGAAAATGAGAATGTGTGCTCTCAGTTCGAAAAAGTTTGCCCTTGATAAAAGAGAGTAATGTATCTCCATGGTGAATCCCTGAAAGAGGCCTCTTTCAGGGGAATTCAGGGGTAAAAGTAGGGTTGGGTGGGTTGTGTAAGTCAATTGACCAAAGATTCAATCTGTGGATTAGAGGGAGCTTGGGCACCAAGTGCTCACTCAGCACATTACACAGCAAATCTAGCGTTCACAGCCAGAGGCAGAGCTCTGCTGTGTTTACACTGTCAGGCATGACACATGCACGCATGCATAAACATACACGCACACACACACACACACACACTCTCACACATGCAACAACAATCCTATCCATACCAAAACCAATACATGGCTTTACGCTCCAAATCTCTCCCATTCTACAGTGGCACTCTTGAATCTGTAAATTTTGAATCAATATAAAGCTTGACTGAAAATGTCTGTGTTGTTTGAAGTGTTGAGGGTTCAATACCAAGCTATGGTTGGCCTTTTTCTCCCAGCAACATCTTTCATCTCGATGCTCTGGTTCAAGCTGCTGCTTCAGCAGCTATTGAACAAATAGGTCGAACTTTCACTCTCCCATCTCTCTGTGTGCCTCACCCAGGTCTCTGAATCTATGCAGCGCACTTGCTTTCTCGCTCACACTTCATAAAAACAGCACAGGTCACCTCCCACACAGGCTTATGACTATAGACCTGCAGGTCTTCATCTCTCTCGCTCATGCAGCCTTATTATCAGCATCAGTCTCTTTTATGTGGCCTGAATTTGTCCCTTTTAACATATGATCTCTGGAGAAAAGGCTACTATGGATCTTTGTATTTTCTCTTTGATCATAATACATAGCTCTTCTGTCATTTAGATGATGTGTATATGGCACACAAACAAGCTGGCTTGCAAAGCCACATAAGTAAAGGGGCCAGCTGCTGGAGTCATCACAGAAGGTAGACAGTTGTGGAAAATGAAATGCTGCTGTGCCACGTGCTCGCCCCTCTCCCATCTTCAGCCCCTCCTGTAAACATTTCTGGAAGCTGGCGATTTGCATGTTGTAGTTGCACCTATCACTGGTTGTCATGATTGTCCAGTGGCTTGTCCAGCAGCCATCCACTCATCCCTGGCCAACACAATGTCAT
>JAOWBL010008484.1:32083-42478 GCA_028564865.1 Zenarchopterus dispar
GACATATAACCTCAAACAAATAGCATGTTACCTGTTGAAGAGATATTCCAACAGTGAAAAATTGAAACCTAAAATATTAAAAAATATAATCTGGGTAAAGCTACAGTCACAAAGGCTCCTATGAATCATGGGTTTGTACGAATCTCCCAGTTCCTATGAAACCGGGAGTTCATCGACATTTGTGGAGGGGAGCATAGTTTCCTACAGCCTTTTTAAGAAGTAGGTACAGATTCTTATAAGGCTGCCCTAAGGAGGCTGTAGGAAATGGTTCAAAAATCGTTTGTAGGGTATTTGCAGCCATTTGTATGCATCATTGTGATTGTAGCTTAACTCTATGTACCTTCTTGCTACTTCCATTGGATTTTCGAAGCCAAGTTGTAGCCAGGTGCTGCTAATCATCAGTTCCTGATGAACTGGTCATCAACAGGTGGGCAGACCTCCGTAAAAGCAAACTTTAGACAGTTTGCAGGTTTGGAGCAGTCAGTTGTTACAGAATTACAAATAAATCAAGCTGTTGCAAGGGCCTGCTCAAACTCCACATCTGAAGCCAATTGAAAATTGTGTGGTGGGAACTTGGGAGAGCTGTGCATAAGTAAATGTCCAAAAGCCTCAATTAACAGCGACATGGACAATATTGGAAATGTGCTGCAAAGAAGAATGGTCCAAAATTCTTTTACAACAAAGTCAGAAACTGAAAGTCATTGTTGAAATGATTAATTCAAGTCATTTTTGCAAAATATGGATCTACAATATATTGAATTATGGGCTACTCGGTATTGCCAGCATGATTTTTATTTTCCCCCTCCCTCCTTTTGGTTCCTTCATTTTGTCCAAAAAGAAGTTATTTCGTCAATCTGAGGTTGTATTTACCTAGTATTAAGACCCACTTCACTCTACACCAACAAACGTAAGATTACAAGAGGGGGTACTAACTTTTGCACACAACTGCAAATGTCTGACATTATTATCTTCAACCAGGTACCTGCACATTGCACAAAGCTTTCATAAATGAGGTTCTTTGTCAGGTTGCAAAAGTGTTAACATGGCCTGGTCTGAAAGAAGACAAACACACACACATTCACACTCACATGTCTTCTTGCTGAGTTATGTTATAAGAAAGTGATTGAGTGCTGCAGTGTGATAAGACTCGAGTTTTAATGAAAGTCTGAGATGAGTTGGTGTGAAAAGAACCCCACTGCTGGACCAACTGCTTCACATTTCAGACACTCCTGTATGTGTGTTTTGTGTGGTTTGTGTGCGCCTGGGCAAACCGGGAGGATGAGCTTGTGATGACGGGGCTGCTTAGGAAAATTTTTAACAACGCTTTGAAGTTCTGGCATTAACCCTAAACTTGTTTGGCTGGTACTTTGTTTACATACTGGAGTGTACAAACAAGATATTTTCAGGTTTTCCCCTCTTTGAGTGAAAAGTTGTGCCTGTGCACATCTGCTCATGCATGTTTTTCCCTCCACGTTTTTTTTTCTTTTCTCCCAGCCTGGCTAAACATATGTTCCAGCTTGCCACAATCAGGGCGGCTTAACCTACACTGGCAAATTAGTAGGTGGAGATGAGCTGACGGAGAGGGGGGACAGACAGAGATGATGAGCTGTTTGGCAGCTTGAAGCCAAGTCAGCGTAACCCTGAGCCATCAGGACCACAGGGAATGTGTTCTTTGAGTGTTGGAAGTAGCTTTTACAGCTTCCACATGTTGTTATGTAGTAATGAAAAAGGCATACGACTTAGGAAGTGGAGCATATAATCACTAAAGCCCAAACAGTCATTACCTTTTCTGTAGCAGTTAATGTGTGAAAGGTGATAAACTTGTGCAGAATTATTACCGCCAATTTAGTGTAGAGCATTTTACTATCTTTATGCTAATTGTTTGGGTTTTACTGAATATTTTATGACTTTTGTAGCCTCACCACTCTCCTAAACTACCAGAAATACACAAGTATAAGCCATTCTGCAATTCTGGCCTGGACCTTGTGGACATTTGGACAAAGATGTTGGCGTATTTCGCAGCTCAAGAACTACATTAAGAACAATGCAGCTTTGAAATGGAGCTTGAACATTGGATTTCACTCAGATGAACCGAAGCTAAGATCAGAATAGCTTGACGCTCATTCTGGAGCAGGAAGAAACACCATTGTGAGAGGTTTCCTTTGCACATGCAGAATGGTTTGATGCTCAGAACAGAAGAATCACATTTTTTTCATCAAATGTACACCTTTTAAAATGTTTAGCACATGTAAAGTGTTTACATTTAGTGTCTGGCGCTGGCGGCGATGGCATAACACCTCCTCTGCTTTATTTTCACTTGTGTTTTTCCATATTGCTGTGCCATCTAAATTTGAATGTGATAGACTAAATAAAAGATGGCAACGATACTGTCTCCCTTAGAGAACAAAAACAAACAAACAAAAAATCCCATCAGTCTCAGGCTGTCAGTTTGTGTCTATTCTCTTGCCTTTTTAGGATTTTTTTTCAGCCTTTTAACTAACCCTCTATGAGGATAAGTCACTGTTTCAGTTAGAAAATCAACGCAAATGTTGCTTGCTTCAAAAGTAGGACATAAAAGTAAAAATAATAGATGTGAAAACACCTGAATACCTCACATAGAATGAGCATTGAAGAGAGTAGATTACAGACTTTTCATTCAAATTTGTTCCAACAGCTGAGTAAATATCAGTTGCTTGTTGAAGCTGCTGGCAGTGTTTTGCAAAGCAAATTCTGATTTCTGCTATTTAAATTTCAGAGCTGAATCACAGTATCTGTGAGAGCATCAGGAATTTTGGCGTTAGGTCAGGATCCATCAACAATTATCGTTAATTATTTGGGCCACCACATAAATTAATATTACCTGAAGAGAGCCAAAACATTGTTAAGGTTCTTGTGCTCGCTGTGAATCCTGAATGACGGTTATTGCAGGTGAGCAGCTTTCCTGTATATGTGATCGGTCAGTCTCGCGCAGTGAGGAGTGACGAGCAGTGAAAAACTGCTGCCTGACAGAGATGTGGGACGCCAGTTGGGCCCATTCTCGTTGCGCAGTGCTGCGTGACGCTGTGAAGCTAAATACAGCTGGTTCACGACAGTTCAGGCTGAGCAGTCGCTGACATGCTGAGTCGCAGCTGTCTCACTTGAAACTGTTGTTTTACAGCTCAGTGCTGCAAGCGGATGGACGGCAGGAATACACCGACAAAAGATTGGACTTATTCCTCTCCATGCTCCTGTCCTACTCCTCACATTGTCCCAGTGCACAAATTTCCCACTCATCACCTTTTGTACACAGTGTCTAACACACTGTAAGAAGGATGCATCTCAGACCCTCCAGGTAGTCTCCAGGGAGGTCCACGCCTAATTAACCAGCAGCCTTTTGACATCGTTCAAAGAGTTTGGCCACCCGCTCTCCAGGCTGGGTTACCATTGTGTGTTTTGGCCCCTCTGCTCCCTCCTCAGATCTTCACACTTCTTACTTAACCATTGAAGAGGAGCAAAATGTGAAATGGTGGAATCGAGGTTGAATACCACCTGGTTAGATCTCCCACATGGTGGCAGCTTCTGGCTCAGTTTGGTTTGTGAACACAGGCTTTCGGTGACTGGCTTGTGCTGTAGGTGGGTCTGTTTTAGGAGTGGTGTCAGTGTGGGTTTGTGGGATCCTCTTTGTGTTTATCGTTGGGGGACCACCTGTCTTGTTCCACGCTTGGCCTATTTAGACAGTTTCATGCTGTAGTAAGAAGCAGTGGAAGATCTTTGGTGGTCTGTGTTTTCTTTTTCTCAGTTGGAGGTTCTCTCTCTGACTTGAAGCTTACCCTCTGGGCTTGGCCAGTGACAGGTGATTGGAGACTACTTGTCTGTCCCAAGAAAAGGCTCAACATTCCTTTCACTCTTTGATTTGGTGCAATATATTCATTTACACATGTATAAAAAATACTAATGATTTTCCTAAAATAATTTTCCTATCCAGGGCTTAAAAAAATGAGGTAAATATAACCTTGGTTGAGCAACAACACATCCCAATGAGCAGTTACATGTACGTACCAAATATTACATATAAAATGCTAAAAATAAAAGCAAAATCACAGAGGTAGTGTGTGAAAACCTAAGTGAACCTCATGATTCAGTAGCTGCACAACCATCTTGAGTAACAATGGCTCGAATTAATTGTATCCCTGATGACGTTATCTGTCTCTGATTTCACTGTGGAAAAATTTTGGCACACTCCTTTATTGCGTTGCTTTAGTTCTTTGAGGTTTCAGGCATTCATTTCTGTGCAGCTGTCATTAGGGTCCTGCCACAGAATTGCAGTGGAGTTGAAGTCTGAGCTTTCATGGATCTATTAAAACCCTTTGATTCTTTCCTTTGTTTTAGCCAGTCTGTGGTGGATTTCATGGCATGTTTGGGATCTTTGTTTTGCCGCATGAAATGGTGCAGTTTAGCTGCGGGACAGATGTCCTCTAGAAATGATTCTCAGTTGGCAGCTTTGAACCCAAAAGTGGGTTGCAGACCCATTTTCAGTGGGTCACTGGGCTTTGCCTCAGGTGAGGGCAAAGCACTCAGGTGAAGCGACATATTTTTGAGTCTTTTTGGAAGTATTTCTCAGTTATTTTTTTTATTTTACGTCTAATGTACAACTTGAGGTTTAAACTGCCCCATCTTTTCATTAAATACATGTAATGATGCAGATGGCCATGAAGGGGTGATCTTGGGTTCCAAAGCCAGGCCAGCTGAGAGCCACTGCTCTTAGTAGAAAGCAGAGTTAAATGTTGACTGAATGGCTGGAAGGTTCCTAGAACATGCGGCTGCAAAATAATCCCAAATCATCACCCCTCCACCACCATGCTTGACAGATATGAGGCGTGTTGATATGACATGTTCAGTTTCTGCCACACATTTCACTGTATGCTGTGGCCAGACTTCTCCCCTTTGGTCCTGTCGGTCAAAAGGGGGTTGCTCCACAACTTTTGTGTTTTGCTCAAAGCAAAACACAAAAGCAAAACCTTGCAAACCTGAGCTGTGCAGCCATATTCCTTCTTTCTAGAGAGAAAAGGTTTTCCTCTGCCAATCCTCCCAAGGAAACCAAACCCCACTCAGTCTTTTTCTAATTATATTGTCATGAACTGTAACATTTAACATCCTGGCTTTTTTTCCCTTGTAATTTCTCTGAGCGTTTCACTCTCTGACATTGGGGAGAAGTTGCTGGACTTCCACTACTGGAAAGATTGACAGCAGTCTTGAATGTTTTCCACATGCGAATAGTCTTTCTCAATGTAGAATGATTGACTACAAATTGTTTGGAATAAACACATACCAAAATACTAAGTCCTAATGTCTTTTTGCTGTGAAAGTCGGTAAAAGGAATCACAACCTCAATAAAAACGTTAAAAAGTTCTTCTGGCATTTTTTCCCTCTGCAGTCCTTGCTTTCTGTTTTTTCTCCCCTAGTCTTTTATTTTTTTGGAACTTAAAAGAAATCCTGGATTTGATGGATGAACAGCTCATTATAGTGTTCCTATTCCTTTTAATGTTGTTGGTAAACTTGTTCTTGAAGTACAAAGTGGCCTACTGTCCCTACAAAGCAGCCTAGCATGTGATCGGTTATCAGTGTGATGCATCAGAGGATTGTCATGCTGGCGCTCTCGAAAGGCACCGGGCTTCAGATCTGGCTGCTGCATGGTATTTGTGTGTTTGTCTGCAGGCTTACGCAACACTTTAGTACATGCTGATGACTCTCTTTCCTTCTACAGTATGTTCATGCTATCAGTGTACAGTTAAAAGGAGATAATGGTGGTTCTGGCACACATTCGTTTCCAAAGACTAATATTTGATTTGAGCTGCGTGTGATCTTTCTTTTGCTCACCATTATAAGTCCTGTCAGATAATATCCAGATCTTTTAGTAATCTTATTCCAAATGCAATACATTTCAAAAAATGTTCAGATGGGGAAATTTAGGGGTGTCAAAGGGGTCAAAGATAAAAAAGGAGTAAATGCCAACAGATGAATTAAAACACAGGCAGCACCTTTGAAACAAATGCAGAGTTTTTCTGCAGATGTGCAGAAAACTTAGTTTCTTGTTAAACCCTGCACAGAGATCTGGGAAATTTCACTTTACATAGAGCAAGGAAGCAAGCTTTAGATGAGCATCGCCAGTCCCTCAAAATCCATTGCATCATAAACTATCACTGATCAATAGCTTATATAACCTCTCTGGCTAGGGTCAACTTTGGGAAGACCATTGTCAAGGACTTCAATAAAGAATACCAGTCAAAAAAAAAAACAAAGGTATTGTTGGGGAAAAAAAATTAAAATGCCTAAACTTGTACACAGGTGACATCGATGTCTCTGGACTTGGAGGCATCTGGTCTGATGGACTCGTATGGATCAGTATTCCAGATTTTATATGGAAGGAATGGGCATGTCCAAACGTCAAATCTCATGGTGGTGTGGGCTTCCAGCAGTGATTTGGCAAAAACCATTTCCACTCATTTGGTGGTGGGTTTAATACTGAGAAGGACAGTGAGATTTCAGAGCAACATATCCTGTTGTGAAGGCAACATTTTCACCAGTGACTTCCATTCATTCTTCAACATGATGACAAAGTTTAAAAGTTCTGAACACATTACAAAAGATGAGTGAGGAAGAATACTGTATGGGTTCTGGATTGGCCTGCATCCAGTCCTGTGTCCAGTCCTGATTTGTCCCCAAGTGGAAGTTTTGAAAGTCCTCAAAAAGAATGTGTTGACAATTTTGAGGGGAAAAGAATACAACAAAGAAGACCTTATAATGGTTGGATATCTTGAATGTTGAGTAGGAAATGTTGTAAACCCAGTAAAAGTCTGAGATTTTAAAAACATACATTTGAAGGTACAACATGCCCCATTCAGACCTACCACTGAGGCTACACCTTCAAAGCATACAGTCATTTGCTGCCTGTTTAAGAGAGTTTCTCAGACAAAGCAATGATTTGATCACTTTGCTTGGGTCACATTAATTGTGTTTTAAGAGTCCTGTCACTTCCATCGGTGATTATGACTTTTTGTTTGATGTGAGAACATTTAAGTTAATGCTTGCCTTTTTTTTTTTTTTTTTTTTTTTTTTTAAATGATGGTAACAAAAAAATGCTTCAGAAAAAGGTTTCCTTCTCAACCATTGGTCAAATTCTTCCTCTGGGAGAAAGAATTGGACAAATTACTACCTGAAACTCTTCATATCTTTGTCACCTCATTGCTAAAATGTGTGAATTGTTTAGAGAAAATATGGCAACATTAAAAATTGGTCTTTCGGTATATGTTGCAGGTGTGAAATAGAATGATGAAGGATTATTAACAAATGTAATGATGTGGATGGCACAGAACGTTACATTCTCCCAGTCTCGAATGAATTCAGTTAAACTGAGTAAGACTCATTGCAGATCTCTTTGCTATCATTAGTTTTTCTCATTTGGGATGATAGCTCCGCTCCCATGGGTGACAGAACTGCCGTAAAGCTTTTCCACATTTCAAGATCTTAAATGTAAAAGGACAGCATTATTTAGACTTTCTGTGTTTGTGCAGGATGTCCCCTTGTCTTCCACATGAAGAGAGCTGGGATATGATCCAGTAGATCCCATTAACCTTTGAAATAGAAAAACCATGTGTATGTGCAGATAAAGCAGCCAAAAAAGATACTTCACCAACATCAGTATGTTAGTAAATGTCTTTAAAATTCTCTGCAACAGGTGCATCTTTCTTTGTGCATTATTTTTAAGAATGTTTGGATTTTAAAGTCAATACCCTGTATTCTTAAAAAAAAAAAGATTGTCTATAGATATTCAGCCTTTGTCGATTGGTACAGTTATCCATATAAACTGTTGTAAAAATGATTTGTGCTTTTCATCTAAATTGCTTTCCAATATTTTGCGTAAGTTTGCAGTATAGTGGTTGATGGTTTCCTGCTAAACTCAAAGGTTTTGTTGGCTCTGGTCAGAGGCAGTGACCTCGGCTTTTTAAAGCATGTTTGACAAATGCATGGCCTGTGATGTGGCTTCATTTTGACAAGACTTCTGCTCCAGCTCAGACTCTAATTTAGCCCTGTGCAAACCCACACACACTCACGTGAATAAAACACACAGAAGCTTAAGGTTACAGATTCAGTACAGCTTATAACACTGCAATACATAGTGTACAGGAGGGAACCAAGAATGTGTCAGTCTCTCTATGATCGTCCTGTCCCTCTCTCTGAGAGTAAATGCCACGCCCCTGGGCTCCGAGTCCCGTAGGAATTACAGACTCTGCAAGAAAATTAGAAAGACTGGTTCAAAGACGGGAATACTTGGATGACGCCATCTCCGATTCTCCCCCATGAGAGGGGAGTTCTGGAAACAACCAGTGGGGAAGGGGGGGGTGAAGGGGGATGGAAAAAAAGAGGAAGATGAGTAAAGAAGGGAGGCTGCTTAGGGGGAAGTGTGAAGAAAGGATGGTGGAAAGACAAGAATGAAGAGAGAGCGAGCGAGAGAGGGAAATAAAAAGAAAGAGGCCATTAATTTAGTGCTGTGGGAGGGTTCTGAAGGTTACTGAGCTCTCCCTGCCAGGCCCTCCTGGGTTGACTGATGCCTTTGTGAGGAGGCCAGGAACCGCACACACACACACACACACACACACACACACACACACACACACACACACACACACACACCCATGTGTACTCCAAGGAACTTTGGTTTGTGGCGGGCCATTTTCATCAAAATTGATACACACACACAAATACACACAGATGGTCATTAATGGACTTCAAAGTGAGGGCAAAAAGGGAAACCTTTATTTATTCCATCTCCCACTTGTGATTTGTTGTGATGTGTTTGAAGATGTTTCTCGTGGCTGTGGTGGAGTGTCAGCACTCTGTGTGTGTTAGACTTTGATTCTTCATAATTTCTTTGGTTTTTGTCTGTTTGTGATAATACATCAAGTAATGTGGGCTACATACTTGGTGCTCAACTTTTAAAGGAGACATGTGGAAAAGGGAAAAAAAAGTAACAAAATACCTGTGGTTAAAAGTAAATGTTTGGGTGTCTGAAGTCTACCAATTCAAAACCATAAGCCTGTCACTTGGATTTTGGGCCACTGAAGTCTGAAAACCTGTTACTTGGTGAGCCGTTTAGCTTTGCAGGGTATTGTGACATCACGGATTCATCCCTATGTTCACCCAGTTTCACATCTTTCTGCACTTACTATACCTCAGGAGTGGGTGCTGAAAAGCTGCAACAGCAATTTCGAAAAAGGTACAGTAAGAAAGGGGTGGGGCTGTGTGTTTGAGTCCCCCTAAAATAAAGTAGCCGCAATGAAATGATCTGTAAAGACGTGCTTGAGAAGGAAACTGTTGTGCTGTATCTGTGGGGCATTTTCACAAAGACATGTTCTAAATATTTCAATAAGGCCTGAGAAAATTGTGTTAGCGCTTTAACAACTGAAAAGTTTCCTTTCCTTTCAAAATATTAAAAACATGAGACCACAGACATGAGGGCAGTCTCGACCCATTTTTAACATTATAATCCCCAGAACACACACAATAGAGGATTCAGCCAGACTGCGAGACCACACACCTAGTGGCCACAGTATCGATTTCACGTTAGCGACTTTGCAGATACGAGATCTCACAGGAACTTGAGCAATGAAATGTGAATTCACACAAAAAAAGACAAACATGGCTCTGTTGTGGTACGTTTTGCATGAGACGTTAAGGCGTCGCGCTTTACCGCAATTCTACAAGCCAATCTTATTTTCAAAATATTCCATTCAGTTTGGATTTTGCAGCGCTGTGTTGGGTTTGCTACCATGTTTGTGTAAAAGTACACAACATCAGGTCAGTGACAATACCTGCTCTTATCGACTGCTTTGGGGAGGCAGTCATGAATCGCATGAGCTCCAACTAGATTAGGAGCATTTGGATGAATCCATCCCTCCATCTATATTCACCTAATCCTGACTGGGAGCAGGAACATCACTTGAAAACGGCTCACAAAAAAGCTTCAGGTTTGATCACAGTGCCACCACCATCTCCGTGGAGGGCAAATCAGACTCAGAATCAGGCTTAAAGTTCTTTTACTGTGGTAGCAGCATGAATTATACCACTTTCTGGCCTTGAATTTTTAGGAGTATAACTTTTTTGTCTGTTTATATTTTTTTACTCATCAATCGAAAGTTGAAATTCAGAAGAGAGAGAGATTGAAGGTGTTTTTATTTATTTTTCCTCCCCTTCAAGGTCCTACAGCTCAACAGAGGATCTTGTGGTATTCGTTAAACTATTTTTGTCTTAATTTGCGTAAGATATCATCTGAGAAATATCGGTGCAAGCCAACCACTCATATATGTTTATATAATTTTCAGCTATATATATATATATATATATATATATATATATATA